>CM051025.1:53251680-53269180 GCA_027627225.1 Congeria kusceri | reverse complement strand
ACAGTCCTTGCTCTTTTGCCTATTCCTGGAAGACCATTACAGGCTAGGTTTTTTGGCCCATTCACTGTTGACAAAAAAGTTAGTGATCTTAATTATGTGATAAACACTCCTGGGAGGCGCAAACAAAAACAAATGTGTCATGTAAACATGCTGAAAAAGTATATTGATAGAGATAGCTCCAATGTTAAACCAATTTCCGTTGTAAACTCTGTCCCACACGAAACGTGCAGTGATACCTCGGATTACGACTTTTGTAAAAACGTCCTTCTGGAAAACTTGAAAACACTGATCTTGGTTCAGTTAGACTTGAGAACTCTGAAATTCTGCAAAATCTGGAACAGACACTTGGCCATCTAGAACCGTCTCAAAGAGATTAACAGTTACTTTATAAATATGAGCACTTATTCCCTGACATTCCCACTCGCACTGACAAAATCTACCATAATGTAGTCATAGAAGACTCTAAGCCGATCAAACAACATCCGTACAGATTGAATTCTTTGAAGCAACAATACTTGTGAGAAGAAGTGAAATATCTCTTGGACAATGACTTCATAGAACCAAGTCAAAGTGATGACATTTCACCATGTATTCTTGTGCCAAAATCGAATGGATCGTACAGAATGTGCACAAATTACAGAAAAGTCAATGCTGTAACCAAAACCGACTCATTTCCGATTCCAAGAATTGATGACTGTATAGACAAAGTTGGTAAAGCCAAGTTCGTTACCAAGTTAGATCTCAAAGGATTCTGGCAAGTGCCGCTTACAAATCGAGCTAAGGAGATATCAGCATTTGTCACACCAGATGGCCTTTACCAGTACAAGGTCATGCCGTTTGGAATGAAAAATTCACCAGCTACGTTTCGACGCCTGGTCAATTATGTGATATCTGGTATAGATGGTTGTGACGCGTTTATTTATGATGCCATGCTATACTCGGACACATTCGACGATCATCTACAGAAAATCAGAGCATTCTTCGATAGACTCACCGACGCCAAACTGACAATCAACCTTGCAAAGAGTGAAATCTGTCATGTTACAGTAACATTCTTAAGTCATGTTCTGGGACAGGGTCATGTTAAACCAATAGATTCTAAGGTCCAAGCCATCTCTGAATATCCAGTACCTACATGTAAAAGACCACTAATGCGATTTCTTGGTATGGCTGGCTATTATCGAAAATTTTGTAGCAACTTTTCTGTCATTGCAGAACCTTTGACAAACTTGTTAAGGAAAGGAAAAAAGTTCATTTGGAATGATGAATGTCAAAATGCATTTGATAGACTGAAAGCCATACTCAAGAGCACACCAGTTTTCTTAGCACCAGATTTTGACAAATCTTTCAAGTTAGCTAATGATGCTAGTGACATAGGTGCAGGTGCTGTTTTGATTCAAGAAGACAATGATGGTGTTGACCATCCAGTTTGTTACTTTTCAAAAACTCTACTGTTGAAAAAATTAGTCTTGCTATTATTATTGCTATTCAGCATTTTGAAGTATATTTAACTTCATCACAATCAACAATTATTTTCTTCAGTGATCACAATCCACTCAGTTTCCTTCATAAGCTCCAAAACAAAAATCAGAGATTGTTGAGATGCAGTGTGATGTTGCAAGAATATAGTTTGGATATAAGACATATTAAAGGGAAAGATAATTTGATCCCAGATGCACGTTCACGTGTGTAAACTTATTGTTGTGTACTTGTATTTCAAATTATAAGGTTCTATTATTTTAATGCACATTACTGAAATTTGTTATTCAAATTTGTATTGATTATGCTCTTGATGTCTATGACATTGTATATATCATATACACGTTGTTATCGTATTATTTTGCTGAATTAGTTGTTATTAGATCTATTGCTATTCAAAAGAAAGCTTCATCCTTATCGCTGGTGTATTGAAACTATGAGCATACACTAATGGAAACATTGTAGCCAATTAGCGTAGTTTATACGTCTAATTTCGGTTTTATTTGGATTATTATTGTTAATTGGATTGCATTTTTCCTACTGAAATAATATTTTAATTGTATGTATTATTTGTATTTTCACAATGTCGTAAGCATAATAAGCTGAGATTATGAATACTCCTAACGTTCACAACCCGATTCTTAGGTGAATTATCATCATACAGTTTCACAAAAACGACACAAACGAAAACAATAGCCGCGGTTAAACCTGAAAACGTTTTTATGTTCATTTTGCTTGTGTTTTGCGTTGTTTATGAAATAGCCATGTGTGTTATTTCCCGGGTGCCTTATTTCCCTGCCACTCCGCTGCATTACGGGCCTTCTACACGGTAAACCTTGGTTTATAAAACTTTATAAATTAAAATTGTCCGTGTATATTTGTCTACTACACTGGTTTATAAACTTTTCTGAAGGTGTACGACACATTTTTGGGATAGAGCATGCTCTATTTCTGTAAACCTTGGAGTACAGGCACCGAACAGAGATGTGATTTATTATCCAATTATAGCCCCACCTGAATGCAATTCCAGGGCAATTTGATATTGTTTGATTACATTTTTAAGCAGTTTGTATGAGTTTATACTGGTCAACATTCAACAATGGCTTTGCCTTGGAACTTAAATGATACTGCAAATAAATTTATGTTTATTAAAATAAAGTTGTTGAGAGACACATGGTCTTCCATTTTAAAATCATATAATTACAATTTCCTTTGGTTTCATCACTTTACAGTGTTCTGATTGGCTGAAATGCACCATGTGACAGGTTTTTATTTTTCAATAAAGCCGGTTGCCTCTATTAATATTCACGAGGGACTACTTTTTATTGTTGTTGACATGCAGTGCTGTCACACACTAAAAACACACACAAATAGAAATACAGTTATAGATTTATTCACATTTATACATGGCATTGTCAAAAAAAAGAATTAATAATAAATAAATTAATTAATAATAAAGTATTAACATATAAAATGTATGTTGTTTCTTTCTTTTTGCCTATTTGATGAGCATTATGCATGAAAGAAAATTAAAAAAAATTAGAGAGAAAATTCTGCACAAACAAAAAAATACTTTTTGGATAAAAATATTTAAAGGGGGTATGTGCGATTTCAATATCAACATGTCATTTTCTCGTAATCTGAACTACACAAATGAGAGGACGAATATAATCAAGGGAAGTTTAAATAAAAATAAATAAACAGATATTTGTAACATACTTCATGTGTTGCTTTTTTAATGAACTTCATGATAACGACAAATTGATTCAATAGTACTGTGCCGATACCGACACCTTTAATCGTTTTTGTGAGAGAAACAAAAAACGTGTTCATGTGTTGTATGAAAAATCTGCACAAAACTTAAGTCAACACGCAACAAATTTTGGGGATTTCCGAAAATTGTACATGTCTGATGCACATGAATGAGTTTTCGACTGGAAGACGAAAAGTAATTGGAAGTATTTCGAGGATTTTCGAATATCAATTCTTCTGAACTTTTATTCTAGTTTGCTATTTATCAGTGTTTTCTATTTAATATTTATATTTATATTTATCAGAAGAGGAGAACAAATGAAATTTAACAAACACAAACATAAAACTACATAATTTTACAGATTAGGGCAAAGAACGGTTTAGAAACAAGAGGTTTCAGTCAAATAACAGACATCCAGTTGAACTAACGTCTCATGTTGTTTACAAGGAAGCCACCGGAAAACCAACTGAGCATGGTATGCAGTCATCCCGTGGAGCTTGCAAAAGAATACCACAAGAACACCTCGAAAATTGTGCGAGCTCCATCCAATTGTCACCTCTGAGAGCTGAATGTCCCATTTATCATTGTAAAAATCCCATTTTCAAGTTCGCAAATGACTCGCTAGCTGCGAAGCTCAAAACACTCCTCGAAGTAGGTTCACATTGGTCAATTAAGCATATGCCAATGATGATTTGCACACAATTCACCTGTTCATTTTGTCCAACATTTATCCATTAACATTGCCCGACAGGGTGAAGTATATCTTGTAAATCCAGTTTGTGGCGAATCGTTATAACACACAGTGGCGAATCGTTGTCACCCTCTGGCGAATTGTCATTAAACTGTGGCGAATCGTTATGTGTCTAATCGTTATCATTCTATCACTCGGGGCCAGGAGTTTCATCTGCAGCTGAAGCAAAAGTTAAAAAAAAAAATTGTCATTTACTAGTAGCTTTGACTGAAACAATTACAATTTTCTTCTTGTTTATAGTTCTATGCAAATAAGATGAATAATAATGGACCTTTTCAATTTGTGTCACACAGGTAAAAAAAACTGTACAGTAGATATTTTCGGCCGATGACACACAATTCCATAGATTTGATATTTTGATCAGTAGTAAAATAATAAAAGTCGTTAACCTTTTTCTCGTCTTTATTTTATTTTGCCGAATTTCTTACACATTACGTTTCAACATAACGTGCAAAAACTGTGGTGTAGAAATATTTGCTCAACACTCGGTTTTAAAATGCATGCCATAATGGTTGTAAACATTGACTAACATCGAGGGCCTAACGGGTCGTTTTAAGAAAGAAATAAAACATACATATGAAACATTGCGTTTCAAATGTAAAAATAAACATTAATTATTTAAATATATTTTACGCCTAAAGTACAGTTCAATCCACACATAAATAAGGGCGTTTACAAAATTGCGACTGTCTGAAAACAACTTTCGACTCGTTTAGCCTTTAGTCGTAAATCTAAACTGGAACGCGTTTCAATATTTCCGTCTCTTGCTACATGTATAGTATGGATACAAAACACCTTGTTCAAAATTGCTCTTACGAAATATCAACCAAAACAAAAGTAAACCACAATTAAATTGTATCACTAGAGCTACTGTATTATTTAAGATACCGCTGTGTTGCGACATGTACACAACGCTACTGCAGTGCAAGGGGCTGAGCCTACGAATCATACTTCAATGTTTAGGTGATAGGTGACTTTCGGTTGTGAGACAGCGAAGTGCAATCCGTTCTCCATCTGTGTGCAGAAATGCAATAAATGAGTGTTGTCGCAATAAAAACAGTACAATGTGCACATACGTAGGTTAAACGTGGCAACAGTTTAGGTGATAGATGACTTTCGGTTGTGACTTGTTCAGTGAAGTGCAATCCGTTCTCCATCTGTGTGCAGAAATGCGATAAATGATAAATGTCGCAATAATAACAGTACATGATTTTATTTTCCTTATATGCATTACGTAGGTTAAACATAGCATCAGACCAAGACTGATGTATCCTTTGCAAATGGTCCTTCTGAATTTATGAAATATTTTATTTAAAACAAAATCACGTATTTGCCATTTGTGTTTATCCCAAAGAATTCTGATACTCGAATAGCATCGACACTTTTGAAGGTTGTACTGATATAACATTATTTACATTTTTCATATAATAAATAGACGACACGATAGAGTAAAAGAAATACGACGAAGAACAAACTACTATACTAGACGTAATTTTAATCTAACCAATTTTGTAATCAAGTTTCCGATTCCGCAACTAACAAACACAAAAATATTATTAGCGTAAAATACGAAAACAGTTTAACATACCAAGATCAATTGATGCCTTCATATATAATGAGCATTTTAATTAATTTTCCTCACTTTATCACTATGTCTCGTACATGGAATAAAATTGTTTTAATGATTCCCATTGTCTCGCTCCTTAAAACGTAAATGATTCATTACTGATTTGGTTATTAACTTGTATGTCTTTATTTAACCAATTTATACATTATGTTTCTGGTTTGTTCATATTTTTCAGCCTACACCTATATCTACATGTCAAAATATTGGAATACAAAAAGTGAATATTTCAAACATAATATTCTGGTGTAATAAATAACTCGACAAAAACTGAATTTTTCAAACATATGGTGTACTAGTGTACTGAGTTACTCCAGCAAATAGGTGCAGACATACTAGTATGCTAAGTGTTATCACATATCTTAAGTACCAAACAATCTTATTAATTGTGTCATTAATTGTGTCATCGTAACTTGTCGTATTTCTGGGGATATATGTGTGTATGATCCTATTAACACAAATTTGACATGCTGCGTATGCGCTGCAATGTGTTGCATTTGAATATCTTACAGAGGCGGGGCTTGGGTATAAACATGTATAGGCACTATAGACTTTAAATATCTTACAGAGGCGGGGCTTGGGCATAAACATGTATAGGCACTATAGACTTTAAATATCTTACAGAGGCGGGGCTTGGGTATAAACATGTATAGGCACTATAGACTTTAAATATCTTACAGAGGCGGGGCTTGGGTATAAACATGTATAGGCACTATAGACTTTAAATATCTTACAGAGGCGGGGCTTGGGTGTAAACATGTATAGGCACTATAGACTTTAAATATCTTACAGAGGCGGGGCTTGGGTGTAAACATGTATAGGCACTATATACTTTAAATACCTTACAGAGGCGGGGCTTGGGTATAAACATGTATAGGCACTATAGACTTTAAATATCTTACTGAGGCGGGGCTTGGGCATAAACATGTATAGGCACTATAGACTTTAAATATCTTACAGAGGCGGGGATTGGGTATAAACATGTATAGGCACTATAGACTTTAAATATCTTACAGAGGCGGGGCTTGGGTGTAAACATGTATAGGCACTATAGACTTTAAATATCTTACAGAGGCGGGGCTTGGGTGTAAACATGTATAGGCACGATAGACTTTAAATATCTTACAGAGGCGGGGCTTGGGTGTAAACATGTATAGGCACTATATACTTTAAATATCTTACAGAGGCGGGGCTTGGGTATAAACATGTATAGGCACTATAGACTTTAAACAGCAGGGCTGTGTATTTATGGTTACACATAGCTTATTTCAAATAAAAGAAGTGTGTGTTTCTTTTCATAAAATTTATTTAGTATTTTGAAATCATGAAGAACTAAAGTATCAACCCAACCGATAAAGATTCCACATCCCCACCACCCTCTTGTTTCCTTGTATTTTTTTCTGGCATAGTTTCTACGCATAATAACTCTTACCTATATGTACAACTCGTACTAGCTCCTGCGTATTTTAACGCATAACAGCTTTTACGAAAATAGCACTTACTAGGTCTTACCCAATGTTACGCTCATATTTTGGGTGTGCTAGCTCATACCGATTACTACGCTTTGAAACTGAGTTTCGAACACATTGGCTAATATAGTTAACGAACTTGACGAACGCTTTGGTTCAAGGGCACTAGAATCATAACATCTGCAATATTACAAGTCACCGTTGTTTATTGTTTAATTATAACAACGGCCCATAGCTACGTTGATAATGAATGTTTTCAAATAAAACTTCATATTCTATATTTGAAATTACATTTACAACTTAAAATTCCTTTTTTGTATATAAAATATAAGGAACTGCTGATTATAAGCAGGCAACTTTTGCTTCGATGATTTAATAAGCCAGTGTTGCCTTGCGACTTAAAACAGTAACAGATGCAGGTCACCCGTCACGTACATATGCGGTAAACAAATAAACATATAAACAGCCGGAGTCTATGGGTCTATCTATGAAATGAGTATTTTAATAATAATTGCATATCGCTGCGTTTGTTAATTAATTATATGTTTTCAGCTAATTATGCTTATTGCATAATAAAAATAGCCTCTAACTTTACAGATAATATATACAATCAATGTAAATAGAAACTTAACGAGTACTAAGTATTAAATCCATATTTCAGTAAGCAAAACAAACAACAAATTAAAAATATAAATTCAATTAAAACCGGACTTCACTCATCGTTTCGATGGCAGAGTAATGTACATGGGGATTAATTTAACGCTACGTATAAATCTTTTTTTTTGTACTGAGTCTCAAATTGCAATTATAAGAATGAAATGTATATTGTTTAAATTTTGATTTTTTGGCAAATAAGTGCACACGTATTTGATAAATGAGAAGACAATTCAACGTAATTGCAAAATTTTATATAACATTATGTGTACATATTTCGTGTACGGAAATATTGGCATTATTTCGAAGTGAGAACTTGAATTCACAATATGCAGGAAATGTAAATATATATATTCAAGTTTATTTCATTAAACATATACATGTTTATAGCAAAAGATACATACTAAGTACAACATGAGGATATGAGTTAACAGAAGAGCATAGAAATATATAATGTGTATTAATGTCTCAGTTTGTTGGCATGGTAAATAAATGTGCTTAATCCATTTATAACAGCTACTGATGTTGATGTCATAAGATTTATAAATTTTTGCAATATGTAGGCCATGTAAAATAATAACTTTTTAAATATTGTTTTCTCAAATTGGAATATTTTGAACATATAAGTAAAAAGTGATATTCATTTTCTATCAAATTAAAGTGGCAATTGGTACAAAATCTAATATTTCTAGGTATATCAGAATATCTATCTGTTTCTATGGCTAAATTATGAGCAGATGTTCGAAATTTTACCAAGGCTGTCTTAATTTTTTTAACCTTGATCATTTCTAGATATATTTCTTGATCTAACGAGTGTTTAAATAAACAATAAGTTTCAAGACGTGGCGAGTTATTTATTTTTGCATACCATGTTTCCTTATATATGTTAAGTATTCTGTGTTTAATTGGTAAGAACTCTAGAGGTGTATTTAACTGACTTTCCCATACTATCATTAGTCGTATTTCATTTAATATATTTTTTAATTGGTATGCCCAATTGTTGCCGTTATATGAAATTTCTTGTTCTGCATTGTTCCTAGCATGTTATAAGTTTTAAATAGAAAACTGTTTTTGTCGAGATTTAATATTTTTATCCAATATTTTATCATTATAATTTTTCTTTGAATGTACGTAGGTGTTCTGCCTAATTCCCCATCTAGCGCTTCGCGATTAGTTGATGTTTTTACGCATAACACTTTTCGGCAAAATTTTGAGTATCTCTACATCCGGTGCTAAGTGTGCTCCCCATATTTCCGCGCCGTAGTTAAGTGTGGATGCCACTAGAATATCAAACAATTTAATTTGTTGTGAAACCGGCTATTCAACTTGGTTACATATAGTAAATAAATTCTGGAGCGCGAATGACGCGTGTTGCGCAACCCGTTCTTGCGTTCGCTTCCAATTACCATTTTTGAACAAATGTACTCCGAGGTATTTAAATGATTTAACGATCTCAATTTTCGTATAATATAAAAAGAAATTGTAGTTCGTAGGGCGACCATTTTCAAATATCATGATTTTAGTTTTGCTTACATTAAGTTTAAGTTTAAACGTGTTGCAATAATTTTCTACGTCTTTTAAAATACATTGTAGTGTATTCGGGTCGTGTGAAAAAATCACATCATCATCGGCAAATAAGAGTAATGTAGCTCATTAAGTTTAAAAATCCCATCTATATTGTTATTTATATTTGTAAAATGTCTTTTAAGAAAAATAAGCATAATAAACTGCTGCAGGGGTCTCCTTGTTTGAAACCTATGAATGAATTAATTTGATTTCATATTTTGATAGCATACGGTTAATTTTACCGTGTTATACATCGACCGAAGAGCACAAATAAAGTGTGTACTGACATGTGCGTTTAATAACTTTTGCCACAGCAATATGCGATCAATTCGGTCGAACATTTTCTCCCAATCTAAAAATGCAACATACAGCTTTTGTTTATTAAATAATGTTTTTGTTATAATGGCATGCAGTATAAACATACAGTATATTGTAGATTTATTTTGTTGGAACCCAAATTGATTGTCAATTAGATTTTTATGTTTAATAATCCATTTTGTTATCCTATTTACAAGTAATAGTGAATATATTTTTGAAAGTATATTATTAAGAGTAATTCCTCGAAAGTTTTTTGTTTCTTTGAATATGGGGATAAGTAAGCCCTCAGTCCAATCTTGTGGAAAATATCTTTCCTTAAATATTTTGCTATACAATTCTTTAAAAAATGGAGAAATTATATCAAATGTTGCTTTAAAAACTGCAGCAATCATTGTATAAGATACCAGAAATACCACCTTTTCTGTATACCGTGACTGTACATTTTATGTCAACCTTTTGTGGTATGTAAAATAATATTAATATTAAAGATTTAAAAAAAATATAAAAAAATAACATAATTAAAGATTTACAAATATAAGAAGATACTAAAGTAACCACTTTTGTAATCTCTTATTATTATAAATATAACCTTGACATTATTACAAGCACTATTATTATCATGTTTATTATTTTAGTAATACCATGACATTATTATTATTATTATTACTAGTATTATTATTATTATTATTATTATTTTTATTACCATCATCATCATCATTATTATTATCATTATTAGCATAATTATTTTGTTTGTTATTGTTGTTGTTGTTGTTTTTATTCCATGTGTTTGTTAGTGTTTGTGACACATAATAAGATGCTCATCTTTCTTAATAGATGTATATCTTTCTATTAAATAAAACTACATTAAGCTCAAATAAATTTGCATGATAAACGTACATAAATATGCGTAATGTTAGTGTATAGTTTAATATACCACACGATGTGATATGTATTGTTAAATTACTTCTTTTCTGCTCAATTTCTTCCATTAAAGTTATTTTTGCTATTAAAGAAAGCATCTCACCGTAACCACTTTCCCACATGAAGTGTTGCACTAAATATTGTTTGTGTATTTTTTGAATGGTTTTTTTGTGCTGATATATGCTCCAGTGTTATTACAAAATATTTATGTTTTGTAATCTGTGAAACAAATAAAGAATTGTTCTGTTCTGCACTCATTCGCATCGATATCGATGTTTTGTTTGGTTTGCAAAGTTTATATACAACATCTCACCTTGCATTGCATCTGCCCAACTTTCTGTTGTTTCAGATTGAACACCTTCGAAATAGTGTTTCTTTGAGCAATAATAATTTTCGATATGTCATCCAGTCGCGGTTGCGGAGCTTAGTTATCCGATGGAAAACTCATAACGTTCACAACCCGATCAAAAAAGAATTATCATAATACAGTTTCACAAAAACGACAGACACGAAAACAATAGCCGCGGCTGAAATCCAAAATGTTTTTATGTTGATTTCACTTGTGTTAAGCGTTGTTTATGAAATAGCACTGTGCGTGATTTCCCCGCCACTCCGTTGTATTAAAACCACAGACGCATACGAGTAGCGATCAAATTTAAATGCAATTGTACATTTAGACAACACAGGCAAGAATAGCCTTTTACTAAATCCCATGGTAAACGTCTATATTCTTGCCCGCATTGCCCGTGCACTGTCTGTAATATGGTTCAATGCAGTTTGGTTAACGAATGGCCAACTAAATTTGGTCATGGGTTTGTGTACTCTGTCATGTGGAATTATCGTCCAAAAATATCATTAATTTGTAAATTAAAAATGATGCATAGTTATAAACTAGTTTATCCTGCTTCTAACCCAAACAGTGACCTAATAAAGCGGTGACCGTATAAACTTGTTGATATCCGGCAGTAGATCACGTGACTGTGATATAGGGTACGTCCGGGGAAGTACGGACGGACGTATAAATACGGACACTGCCGGGCGTAAATGTTTCTTAACTTATAGATGCATACAAGTTGTCGTAGCAGATTTGGACGATTTGCAGCATTTCCCTCTGTTCCTGCGATTCCAAGTAACAATGACGTCATCATAAAAATGACGTTTTACCACATGTGCAAAGATGCACCTTTGTTGTTTCTTTGCATTTCTTGCGAACATACCACATTCTTAAGTTTGAACCATCGTGGATCAACATTCAATCGAAGGTATAATACTGAATGAAATATTGTTTGAAATACGCGAAACTATTTGTGAATATTTATTCTATTCGAAATTTATAAATATGTGAGAGTGTCATAAGAAAACAATGTTTAAAGACCCAAATAAAATCGTCCGAGTTTTCCCGATCACAATATTGCACAGTAGTTAAAAAACGGACACACGATTTGTGACTCAGTTTTTCGCCAGCTGATTAAAATAAAAAGAAAAGCATGCATAATTGTTCTAAGTAAATGATAGTTATATTCTAATTGATTAAACGATTATTTAAGTAAAAATAAGCTTATTAAATCCTTAGTTATATTCTAATTGATTAAACGATTATTTAAGTAAAAATAAGCTTATTAAATCCTTTTAAAATATATAAAGGGCAGTCCAAAATCATTTCAATAAAAATATTCAAAGAGATCCATTAAGATTACGCATATATTGTCCGTTTAAGTGAATTGAATTCATTCAAGTTCACATCTTTTATTTAAGTTAGGGTTTCCAAAAGAAGCTTTATGAACGTGCATGTAAAACATCTGTGTACCATTAAGAATATTTCTATTGTTAGACCCATGGTAATGTAAGTAAAATGATGATGGGGATTGCGATTATTTGATATTATCCCTCTTACCGAGTGTTCTTTGATGTTTTAGGAAATGAAGAAAATCATAATTTACTCCTTACATGCTGTCGGAATGCATCACCATGGAAACCGCTCTCTGAATGTTGAGCTGGTTACTTCTGTAAACAGGAGTACAACAACCCTGCAGATCCAAACGCTATTGCAATATATGACAATAAAAATTACACTCGTTGTCGAGCTTATTTAAAGCGCTCAGAAGCTGTCATGATTTCTGAGCTGTGTCGAGAACACCTGATTGAAGGGCTGATCTTGATTAAGCCAACGTTCGAGCCAGTTTTCCGACGAGGTGGTCCTGCGCAACGTTGTAATCTTGGGTTTTACTGCAAGGACGGAAACATACTACGCGTAGAGGCAATCCTCGGGAAATATGGACATATTTATAAATGTCTCTAGTTAAAAGACACAAAACAAAAAAAAATAAACAAGACTGTTTGTAAAAATGGTAAAATTGGGTTGCGATTTAAATATGACTATGACATACTTGGCGAATTTTTTTACCTGTGTCAGTTTGTTCACTAGACCAGTCATTATTGTTTATTACAGAATTATAAAGAGTTATAATTCAAGTTCTTATTGTACATCGTGTAGCAAATAAATGTTAATTAAAAATAAGCGCGCGTTCTTGTCGCAGTCCCCATCATATGTCTCTTATTTTTAATCTATTTATGTCAGCTTTATTGCATCTAAAATTTGGTTTCTTGGGAAAAACCAGTACTTAGTATAGTTTGAAATATTGAGAGTGATCCACAAGCTGGGATCAAACCCGGGACTTCCCGGTCATTAGGCTGATACCATATCCCCTATACTACTGATGTCGTCTCTTATAGATATGCCCAAACGGTATTTGCATACAAAGAGAGGCCAAACAATGGGATACACTCAGGAGTCGCTTGAAAAAGCTGTCAAAGCGGTCGAAAATGGCCTATCCGTGAGACAAGCATCTAGTCAGTTTAAAGTACCAAGGTCCACAATTGGCGACCGCGTATCTGGAAAGACTGCACTAATAACAACTCATGGTCGGCCACCCGCTCTACCGGTTAATGTTGAAACCAAAATTGTCAACAGTATAAAGATGGCGGCTAAATTAGGTGTTGGGCTTAGCCGGCGGCAGATCCTTCAACGTACACATGTGCTCTGCACTAGAACAAAACTGAACTCCAGTTACCCAAATTTTCATGCAGGAAAGGACTGGTTCGAGGGTCTTAAGCGAAGGTATCCGGAATTAGTCCTCCGTAAACCAGAGAAACTAACATCTGTGCGTGCGCGCATGTTGAACCCAGAAGTTCTCAATAAATACTTCGACCAGCTTGGTGTTGTGATCTCTGAAAGTAATTTGGCTGTGCATCCAGAACGAATCTGGAACTGTGATGAAACCGGTTTCAACATGGAACATACACCTGTGAAGGTTTACGCTGACAAAGGGGAAAGATCTGTTGTCAGCAAAGTGAGTGCCAAGTCGTCGAACTTGACAGTGATGGCCTGCGTCAATGCTGCTGGGACTCGCATGCCACCTATGTTTATAACAAAAGGTAAAACGCCACGGTCCTTGCTGACATATCGAACAGAGGATGCACCAGAAGGTTCGATCTGGACGTACCAGAAGAACGGGTGGATTTCAGATGACATAGGTGAAGAATGGTTTGATAAGGTTTTTCTCAAACATTGCGGACCGGATAGGCCACAACTTCTTCTACTTGATGGTCATGGCTCCCATGAAACTCTTTCTATTATAGAAAGAGCAATTGAAGAAAACATCACTCTTCTGACATTCCCTCCGCATTGCACGCATTATCTTCAACCCCTTGACCGCACTGTCTTTGGTCCGCTGAAACGTGCATTCAACGATGCATGTTCAACTTTTTTAACAGAAAATCCATTACACCAGGTCACGAAGTACACCTTTCCCAGTCTATTTGCACACGCGTGGGAAAACGCTGTAAACTATGTGAATATACAGAATGGGTTTCGGGCCTGCGGCATCGTACCTCTCAACAGAAAGGCAATACCGATTAAAGCATTCAACCCTAGTAAACTTACAAATTTGCCTGCTAGTCCGCATACTTGTTCGAATCCTTACCCAGTGTCGCCACTAAGTGACGAAGCACTACCTACATCATCTGACCATCCTGGGACCATGGCAATTAATTTGCCTTTCTCTACTTTGAATGATGTTGACGCTACAGGATTGACCCTCAACGCAAGCTTCGAGTCGGAGTTGAGCTTTGAGGTCGGTACACCCATTCTAGATTTGGGCGATCCACAGCAACTACTAGACCTGTTGTCGGGTGGCGGATATTCACCGGAGGAGGCGGAAAATATCGATGCTGGCGAAACAGACGATCTGACAGTGTGCAGCATCATCGATTCCCTGTTCCTTCCACCTTCAACCACTGAAAGGTCAGTCACCCAGTCTAAACGAGAGAATTGTACCAGCCACAAGCTTTTGACCAGCGCAGAAGTGGTGCAGCAAAAGAAAATCAAGCTAGAAAAGAAACTTTGCAAAAGTAAAAGGTCTTATCCCAAGAAACAGAAGGAGCTGAAGAAAAACCAAATCTAATAGCTAATAACAAACGTTAGCCTAACTAGGACATTAATTAAATTGTTTTATAGTGTTTTAATGTGTACCATCGTCTTTGTTCGGTACTGACAGTGTGTTTATATTTCAAATATAAAACTAATAGGGCCTAGCAAATAATGAACTGTCCGTATTTTCCCTATCAAAAATGCAATGTTCGTATTTCCACCCTATTGTGTCCGTATTTTTCCTGTGCCGTCCAAATTATACCGTTTTACACTGTGGTTAAATAAAGCACTGTTCCTCATTGTAGAGGTTCAAATTCTATCAATTATGACGGTAATATCCGAGGAAAAGTCTTCACAAATGCATTATTTCATTACTGGTTCCCGGCATTTTCGTTTTTTACTGAGCATTACCTGTCATCCTAACGGGTTGCAAAAATCGTCCGTATTTCCCCGGACGTACCCTACCGTCAATAGGTATTCGTACGCGCCGGATAACAACATTGTCGAGAATGACACAGCATAAAGTCTACTTACCAGAGTTTTTCATCGATACAAACTTTGTGTTGTCTAGTTTAACAGAGTTAAACAACAAATGAGTTGTTTGTCCTCACATTCCATTTAACTGGTAAACAACAACTTCCTTCCAGTTCCATTCCATTTCAACACACTTGAAATCTGATGCAAGCGCTTTATTCTTTGTGGATAAACTTTCTTTGGTTAACCAACAGAGCATATTCATCAAAGAAATAACCTTTTATATAAATTTCCGATGAAAAGAAATGAAAAAAAGTTATCAAATTTCTAACGTAGAACTAAACATTTTATGAATTATTTCACTTTCAGTTACACTGTCCTCCACCCACAACTATCCCAGTAAATCGTAAAAAATTGAAATGGGATCAATCTCACCGTTTCCATTCGAGGCAAATATTCCATACACTTTTTATCTGAATGCTCTTGCATAATATACTCCATCCAAAACACAGAAACACTAAATATTTATTCCGATTTCATGTATTTTAAACTGCAAAACATCGCGTTCTCGTTTGACTACACTGTGTAAACTTACAACTCAAAATGAATGACGTAGTTGGTGTGACGTAATTTAACTCTTTGAAAACCAATATAATCTGATTTAAAACAAAAACAAATTTACTACGTCATGTTCGTGTCGTACTGACATCAGCAAATAAGATTTATTAATATTTTACTTTTGCTTTTTGAAAAAGGTGATTAAGAAATAGATAACTATTTTTTCCGGGTAGTACGCATTCGTGCAAGCGAGTTATTAGGTCGAGGCCCGTCTAGAATGTTTTTAAATTTAAAACTTTAATTAGTGTTTGGTGTTTTTAAATTTAATTGAATAGAAATCATGATAAATAGAATACACGGTAGGTGCCGGGAAGGAGAAAGTTTATCCGGTTCGGCCCGAAAACAAAAATAGGGCTCGCTAAAGCCCGCCCTATTTTCATTTTCTAAGCCTCACCGGATAAACTCTCCATCCCGGCACCAACCATGTATTCTCTATATACGTATTGCATATTTCCTGTAAACTATTATGTTTTTTGTAATCTTGTACATGATGGTGTAAAGCATAGACAACTTCAAATTTTAGAAAAGTGTGACTATACTAGTATAAATTAAACAAGAGCTGTCAGAGGACAGCGCGCTCGACTATGCGATGTATTACAGTTGGTACATATTTTGGATAGAAGAAGGGGCATAAATTTGTTAAAATATAAATAATTTAAGAGAACCCTTATATAGTTTATAATTTTTTTAAACAAAAACTTTAACCACAAAGTCTATGTAAAAAGTGGACTAACTCTGTCAAAATACAAAACAGAGTTATGGGTAATGTTGTCCTTGATACTAGAGTTGATGACAAAGGTTAGTGCCAAGTTTCAAGTGAATAACTTATGTAGTTTTGAAGTTACAAGACTTTTGAATACAAACTTAAACCAAATTCAGACGCCGACGCCGACGCCGGGGGTAGTAGGAAAGCTCACCTATTCTTCGAATAGTCGAGCTAAAAATGGCAACATATTTAATGTTTTTTTATCCATAAAATGTTAATGCTAGTTATATAAGTGTAAATTTGCCAGATATTTCTTTAGTCCTCACAATGTTGACATTGCTCTATATGCTATTTGTCTTGCTGGCTTTATATATTACAAAAATTTTCTTTTCGTATTATACGATGATTTCGTTTCATATTGAATCGGTAACAAAACTAATGTTGTCCTAAACTGGCCCAGTTGTTTTGTCCAGAGCATGTTACCTTATTTGGGAAACATTCTAATTATGTCCGACATCCACGTGTTTTGTGAGCCCTTTTTTAAGCCAGTAATTATTACACTTTTGGTTGTTACCAATAACGGGTCAAACCAATCAGTTTCTCAATAGCGTTTAGTCGAAGAAAACAAGCATTTTCATACCTGTAGTCTTAGTCTCGTAGCTGTGTTTTATGAACTTTAGAAACTCGCTCGTTTCTAAAGTTCATAGAACACGGCTACTCGTTATCTATTCTATGCAT
>CM051025.1:53116680-53246680 GCA_027627225.1 Congeria kusceri | reverse complement strand
GCGGACTGCACAGGCTGATCCGGGACGACACTTTGCGCACATGAATTAAGCCCGGGTTTTCCACGACACGCCTCATATATACATAATCACGTAAGTGTACCTCTGTTTGAGTATACCTTACATCTGTAGTCAGCTAATTTTAATACCGATTGACACCATCAGTCCGAACCTCGAATGAAAATCACAACACAATGCGCCTCATTGTTTTGAAGTATTTTATTTTTTAATGCCATGTGCACGTTCAAAAAGCCACACTGTTTTCGTTGATTAACAGGGTTCGACTTATGTTTTTTCGTTGAATTACATGGTGCGAGTATAAATTTATAAAACAACAAGAATTAATCGAACATTTGCCGCCACAAAACAGTGGCTTTTGGAAAAGGCGAGTTTCTCCATGATAGATTCTATAATCTTTCAAAACATCAAGCGACGTTTCTTTTTAGATTAAAGGGACTTGTTCACAGATGTTTTTTGTTTTTTTTAATATGCTTAAACATAAATTAATTCGACAGATTTAAGTATCGGAACTGAAGAGCTTAAGTATAATGCATGTAGTTCACAAAAAGGATATAAAAAAATAAATAAATAAATAAAGATGATCAAAAGGCTAACGCCTAAACCACTCGGCCATTCAGATTACAAAATATCATATCCATTTTTTTTTAATAATAGAAGAGATCCACGTGTTGTCAACAAATTTAACGAAAACAACAGAAACATTTCAAATAATTGCATCGTTACAAACGCTTTATAATTGTATCGATTTCAACTGATGATTACTCATTAAAAAATGATATTTACAGTATGTCCATAGTGTTATTTCGCTCCTTAATATACCATCTTTTATTTTTGAAATCTGTTACAAAAACGTTGGAAACTTGTCAAATCGTCAATATGTGAACAGGTCCCTTTAATCTATTTTGCATAATAGTATTTGATTTGTTAACAAACCAAAAAGACAAACTTATGGAGAGATAACTGACATACCTGTATATAAGGGATAAAAATATCACATAATTATCACATTTATAAGGAAACAATGTGCAGAACAAACACAATAAATGAACAGAACGTGTCGTATTATGCGATACATAAAAATATGAACCATTAATATTAAATTAAATATTTTACGCATGCGTTGAAAAAAACGACAACATAAACTTAATATGGGTGACCCTTTTAACATCCCACTTTAATATAAATCCAGAAATGGAGAATGACATTTAGATATACATAATATAGCACAAAGTAATTCGGAAAAATATTTAAATAAAACGTGTTGTCTTCATTATCTTACATTTAAAATTGGTGTCCTTTCACACTAGCAGCGCTTGAAACGTCGCGTGCGATACTGTATTTATACCCAGAAATAAATGGTAACATCTAAGGTGATAAAATATAGCTAGCGCAGTCATTCGACCTTATATCAAAGCCGCATCCAGTTTGTAACATTCAGACTCGTTTGTATTCGCATGACGCGCTTACTACTTCAATGCCATAGGTGCTTTTTCCGATTTAAATCCAGAAATGTTTGATAACGTTTTGATAAAATATTGCAAAACAGTAATTTTAAATAATATAAATACCGCCTTATCTTCAACCACTAACATTCGGACTGGTTTCCATGCGCATGTCCTGCGCTTTCAACTTCCTTTTCCGGTTCTTCTTCTTTTTCGACGACACCCATTTTCCGACCAATCCACAAGAATTTAGCCGTAATCTCTTCCTGCATCAGCGTGAAACACATCGAGAGAATCGCCATTCCAAACGTGGTATACACGTAGCAGACGACCAACCGGAAATTCGTTAAAGGATCGCTGTAATCCCTACTCGGCGTGACGTCACCAAAGCCGATCGTGGACAGCGTTATGAAGCAGAAGTAAGACGCCTGCAGCATGTCCCAGCCTTCCCAGTATTTGAAGAGCAAAGCGCCGAATGTGATGTACAGACCGATGATCGCAAGGCTTACGGTGAGCGGCACATTTACCTTGTTTATCTCCTCCCATTCTTCTTCCTCATCTTCGATGTCGCTGTCGTCGTTCACGATGAGCGGCTCGTTGGAGTGTGTCGGGGAGACGCGCAGTTTTTGTCCTCTCTGAGCGACGCTGGCGCTGTCCAGAGCTTTAATGCCTCCACTTGGACCCATCACCCCAGTCCTCTGTTTCATACCCAAGGACCCATTTTCGCTAGAAGTTGTGGTCGAGTTCAAACCAGTTTCGGTGTTCAGTCCGCGGTTTTGTTTTGCGTTCTTGATTGCCAATATATTTGCGTAACCAGGCTCCACCTTTGCGACTGTAGAATAACCTGAAACAGTTCACGTAGTGCACCATCATCAACACGCGTTTAACAAAAGTGATTATAACCAGCATTACAATAAAACTTGAAACATTTAAATAGCTGTATTCATCCGATTATGTTAATAGTCCCTAATAAGTGATAAAAATGTTCAAATATAACATCTTTTTCGAGCATGTTTCAAGCTGTATAATATAAATGGCACTATAACGTTTTGTAGCGGATAGTACCACCATCATCACCATAAAACGAAGCAAGATAGCATACTGTTTATGGTATTTTGACTCCTGTTTTCATCCGCAGGTTCCGATGTGGCTGCTTTAGAACCCGACGTTGTCACCACTGTCCCCTTTTTCTTGGACTTGACGCAGCCGAAGCAGATGACCTTGACATAGACGTACCGGAAGACGTCCGCCAGCGCCTCGCCAATGTTTGTTAGGTATAGGAGCATCAGGGGGATACCGATCATGGCGTAGGAGATACTGAGGATGCGCCCCCATATCGTCTTAGGAGCAATGTGGCCGTACCCTGACATGTAAGGATAGCGTACTGTACATAGATTATTTGATTAAACGTTAACGGTACAAAATCGTCCATGTGTATTAGGTTGAGTGTAGCCCTATTGATTTTTACATTGGATTTGTGCCTATGTTGTTGCCTGTCGGAGATGTAGTTTGGTGCTGTGTTTTGCCTATATCATCAGCCCATGGTAGCCTGCTCCATTTATACATGTATGACGCGTGTCGTAGGAAAACCGGGTTTAATGCATGTGCGTAAAGTGTCGTCCTGGATCAGCCTGTGCAGTGCGCACAGACTAATCCAGGACTGCACTTTCCGCCTAATGTGGATTTATATTTAGAAGTGACTTCCTTTTAACCGAAAATACCATAAAAGGGGTAAGTGTCCTTCTGGATTAGCCTGTGCGGACTGCACAGGCTAATCCGGGACGACACTTTACACAAACGCATTATGCCCGGGGTTCCCACGATACGCCTCGTATATCTTTTACTCTATTACTTTATTCATCGCAAGGTTCCGTTGGGAGCATAAGTTCTATCAAAATGTTATTATCCTAGTGCATGAACGAAATTAAACTTCGATTGTTTAAATTGACTTTATTTGGGCGTAGATAGACAAGTCTCAAATATTATGAATCTACGGTTTTACAATATATTGGAAATTATATATAGATAGATATGATTTAAGTAACGTTAACTGTATATAATAAAATTGCTTTTTTTATACATTGTTGATAAAAATGGTGTTTGTTTCACAAATAGGTACATGCGTATTGAACGTGTTGATGAAAAAACACTATCTTATTTTGTGTTCAAAGTTATTACCGGTAAACAGAGCAGCCAAAAGCATGCGATGAACTAAATTGCCGCGTATTCTGTTTTTCAGCTAAATATGAAATGTTGTAAAGAATTAACCCATTAAATACTATACTCGGATGCCTTCCACATAAAGAAGACAAAATCAATTAGTTCCATCTAGAGTTGCAGAACGGGTATTTGACGCGCTTCTAGTCAATACGACGGTTATTAAAAATTCGCGCGCGATAACAGGCAGATATTATTCAACACATGTAGATCCATTTTCTACCATCCGCAATCAAGAATGCGGTTGGATAAAAACCAAACAAAAAGCCTAACAGAAAACACTGTGTAAATAATAAATAAGTGAGAAGCAAATCTTTTCATTACGCTTAAACATAAAAATAGTCATCGCTATGAACAATTACTTTAGCGCATATAATATATAATGAGACTTAATTTGATTGAATATTGATCGACGTTTCTATGACAATATTATTATTTCACACTACTCTCGCTATACCCAATCATTATATGTATGAGTGATATATATTGTTTTAATCCGCAATGTATGACAAATCCTCACAAATCTTTTTGTTACACTAAAACCGTTACGAACTTACCTCTGTGAAATTACTATAGCGCATATAGAATATAATGTGTCTTTATTTGATTGAATATAGATTTGCGTTTCTAGGAAATATACTACTCACAATTTGACAAGGATCGCTATAAAGTCTAAAATTTGAAGCGGTAGTAAATGTTACTTAGCCATTTGTAGAAAACTTTCACTTTGCTAGCTATAACTTTCAGTGTACTAGTGAGCAGCAAAACTACAGAAAGTAACAAATCACCAAGGTACTAAAAAGCGACATTTAGCTGAAGACTTGAGACATAGTGAGCCTAATCAAATTTTGATTTCCACGATACGCGAGTATTGTCCGCATTCGTGGCATTCTTTTAATCCGCAATGTTAGACCAACGACTTGTTATTTAACGTTTCCAGAATGGACAGCAATGCATTGAATATTCACGTAGCTTTTTTGTTTAAATAACTACCGGTCGTTACCGTACCTGACTCTAAACAGCGTTATGCCCTATTGTTTTTCAAGAACTGATAGACTTATAGGTGTATCACGAGGGTTGAGCGTAAAACTGTTGTATCTTTATCAGAGTGAGTTAGAACCCCAGTACGGACACATAACTTGTGTGGGGATTGGTCAAGAAATTATTTCTACGTCCATTCTCCCCCTACCTCTGATTAAGTAGGGCAGTTGTCAGTTACTGGCATAGGCATGTGCTCTTAGTAGTGGTAAACCGCTTAGATCGGCTAAGCTTGCCCAGGGAAAAAGTGAGTAGGTTAACTGACCGCCGTGATATGTCTAAAATACTGTTAAAAACGGCGTAAAATCCAAACAAACAAACAAACAATAGTTGCACGCTCAACCGGTTATGTAAATGCATTTATTAAAAGGTCAGTTATCTGTTTCACCTATAGATTGAGATCAAAATGCCATAGATCATCCGCAGACTGGATATCCTGTTTGTCCACCAAGCAAATTGGGTTCTGAATTGGCTCTTTCGCACTTGGAAAGAAAAGACCAGTAATACAGTTTATTCAGGCCAAGGTCTGTGTATGCACTGATCAAAAAGATTGATATCACACCTTTGTGTTATATTAATTTCGAAAATTGCCATATAGGATATGGACCTTGGTACATAAAGGGAAACATATATAAGAAATATATGATGATGATGATGATGATGATGATGATGATGATGATGATGATGATAATTGTAATAATAATAATAATAATAATAATTTGCTATTCTAACCGATTTGTCAAATGTCTCACCTATCGTTGTGACAATAGTCATAGCAAAGAAGAGGGACCCCGCGAAGTTCCATTCATGACTGGGCCCATCCACTTGATCGAATCCCTCGCACCAGCTGCCGTCGTAGCCTATGGAGAAAGAGTTGTTGCGGAACGTTTGAAAGACACCGATGAGCTGGGCGTCTCCCGACTTCGAGTTCATCGGATTATTCATGACAACGTCAAGCAGACTGAACAGAGTCTCATTCTCCATGTCTATATATTCTTTCCGCGCATCCATGCATATTGCGATTTCATTCTCCTTTTCAATCAACATAAACAACACCGCCCCTAAAATGCAGTAAAGAACTACCAGAAAACACAATCCGAAATGCGAAAAAGCAATCTTCACAATGCTTTTGCACAACTGCTTTCCTGACTTTTGCACTTTTTCAATTTCCTCGGAACCCATGATTTTTCTTACACGTCTGATCTGCGTGCACCGGAATCCTAAAGCGAAATACAAGCTTTACTGTGCGACGGTATTTCGAGAATAGCTCTTAAAGCAAACACTGTCATAGATTTCTCCGGCTTGACATCATATTTCAATGGCTCTCATCAATAACGACTGAATAAACTCGACCACTGCTTCTGTCTGTTGATCCGTCACACATCGTTCAATAGATCACCAAGCAATTATCTATGATCATTGATTCATTTCTGGAATATAACCCATCTAATATTTATTGAATACTTATAGACTATTGATCGGATATACACGTTCCATCCATTAAAGAGCTTCCAATGAATCCCCTATTGTATGTTTTCTGCGAACAATAAAAGGATGTCAATATCCGTATTTTAAAACCGATACGATTTTAATGGCCTTAGGTGTAGCAAACATCACATTTACATGTTTCCATGGTCTGTTTCTTTGAAACATATACTTCAAAGGATTACCGTACAAGCATGCGTGCTGTGACGCCACATTAGTTTATTAAAGATACTGTACACATTTCAAACTATAAACGAATTGTGAACAATGTTCTACAGGTATGCTACTTGAAGGCGTTGTTTGGTTACACATCATTTATTGACTGGAATACTGACCGACAACATGTGCCTTGAACATACAACAAACGTGTGGGTAGATGTTTGTCTAGGTTTTTTAAAACATAATTTTCAATTAAGCCAACTACCGATAAACCTTTTAGTGTGGAAGTTTACTATATCATTATACATTTATAATGAGACTTGCTTACACATTTCTATAATGGTGCCCTGTTGTTTTGATATCAACACAAGATTCAAATTATTTTATGGTGATCTTCAAAACTATAAAAGTAGCTTTAATGCGGCCTTTAGCTCAGTTGAACGTGAATGGTTTGACCCTATAGACGGTCTTAGTCTCAAAGTAAGCCTCACGATATGGAAAATGAACGGTTCTAATGTATAAATTCCAATTCTAAATGGACTTATTCACAGAATTTACTATTTTTGAAAAACAAATGTCATTTTATGTTTTTACTAAAAAAACTAGACCATCTTGACTAACTAAAAACACAAATGTAAAGAAAATAAGAAAACCTTTGATCTCCGGGATTAAACACATGTCCCGTTAATCGCCAGGCCAGTCGGACTTTAGAGAACAGCCATGCATTTTTAACTCTGTGAAACGCGTGTTTGCCAAAATACCGACGAAAAGCGTTAGCCTCAGGGTACTAATTATCGAACGGTACCAATAATCGAACGATGTTTATTATTATTGAAACTTATTCACATGTGAATCATTCAAACTAATATGTTGTCGTTTTAAGTAAGTCTATTATACACATGTTGTATTGGCAAACTTCCAACTTCACAGCCTCTTTTTCGGTAGCACATCTGCAGACGAAGTTTTATTCAACTACACAAAGTTTAAGTATGTGGCCGGGAAATGTCGTGTTTCCTTTGCCACAAAAGTAGTATTGATTTTAAGATTTAAACACTTGGAACAAAGCTGCCATTCAACATTAGCCTTTTACTTTGTTACATCTGTCAAAATGACGTATTTATCACAATAATGCTGTTAAAGCGCTGTACTTAGATTTGATTAGGTTACACACAACTAAGTTATTTTTATTTAATTTTGGTTACATACAATTACCGGTATTTGTATTGGCCATTGAATAATGAAAGCATTTCCTAGACGAACACAATATGTTTGAGTCTCTTTTATTCATTTTTGATCTACACATGGTATTAGTTAGAAAAACAAACTCTGTCAGTATGTTATCAGTATGATGTCAAGTAGAGTGATATAATTATATTTATTTGTTATATGAAATGTTCTGCATTATTTGTTGTTTATGTAAAAAGAATTATCAATAGCAATACTGCACTTCGTTTACGATGTAAATAAATTGATTTTACCTGTTACATGTGTGTTGGAACTTTTCGTTGACCCGAATGAAAGAGCGTTCAACAATTGGTACCAAAATGTAAACATAGGTGACTTGATTTGATAAACGGTAAGGTGGTGTTATCAACTGATATTTTCGCGAATTTTTGTAGTTTTAGAAAAGTAATGTTTTGTCTGATATGCTAATGTAAATATTTTCCAAGAACTTAAAACAATTTTATATATTTAACCAAACTTAGAAAAAATCATGTGCAAATTTATACAATACATTATGATCGCTTCTTTTGTCAATATTTGAGGCGTGTCGTGGGAAAGCCTGGCTTAATACATGTGCGTAAAGTGTCGTCCTGGATTAGCCTGTGCAGTCCGCACAGCGAATTCAGGACGGCATTTTCCGCCTAGAGTGGATTTATGTTTAGAAGAGACTCCCTTAAATCAGAAAATACTACAGAAACGGAAAGTGTCGTGCTGGATTGGCCTGTTTTGACAGCACAGGCTGATCCGGGACGACACTTTACGCACATGCATTAGGCCCGGTTTTCACAGGACACGCCTTTATTTATTATATTAGCTGTCCTTTAATCGTATGCTACGGCTGAGGTTTTAATTCACACCACAGTTCTTTCTGACATGCAAGACCAACAAAACAAACACACTGTATTTACAGGAATAACATATTAAACCATTTAAAAGTGGGTGAACATTAATTTTCACTTACTCTGTGCAGTTATATAAGTAATTGTATTGAGGAGGCATACATTTCATTATAATTATAATAATACTTCTTATTATGATTTGTATGATTTTTTTTCGGCATAGATGTTTAACCCAATTTTTGACCTTTCTCAACATCCAATCAAATGAAAATGAAAATTTCCCGCCAGTAGTCCCGAATGAATAAATCCCAACATTGCATGGGCTAGTTTAAAAGAAATCCCCACCGCGGGAAAAAAAAAAGGAAAAAAATGAGCCAATGTGGAAATATCCAAACATACCTCTACTTTGTTTACGTGTTTGACTAATTTCCAGTTCTGAGCTCCCTACTCAGAAGTTGCATTGGCTCAAATTTCATTTTCAATTTACATGCCAGTGTTTACAGGCCGTGTTACATGACTTAGGGAAAATACCCCGTTAATGTCGCATATTCGATAGGCAACATTCCATAGAATACACTCGCTTACTAACCTGCGCCTATTAATAGTATCTCGTCGGTAACACTGATTCGTTCCAACAAGCACCCAGAGAACGATAGACAATAAGATTAATAATGAATGGAGAATTACTTATACTTATAAACTTAACATGCATGTTTATTTGAATAACGGTTGGTAGATCTATTTATTAAGAATTATTTAGAATTGCATTTTCTCTTATCTTTTCCTGTAGAGGCTATTCAATGTATAAATAGATTTTGCATTTTGCTATAAATAGACACTGGCGAAAGCTTCGGACATAAGTAATTTAATTTCATTTAAATTATGTATTTTTACTTTACGTGCAAGCTCGAGAGGTATTTTCCAAGGGGAATATAAATCTAATTCGCCACTATTAAATATAACTTGACGGTTTTGTTATCACAAAACGAAGTAAAATCATTATATTTAATTGCTATGAAAGTTCCCTGGCGGGAGTTTTTATTTGGCACACATAGTATACATGCTTAATCCATAATGAATATGAACACTCATATTCATTCTCGTCGTTATTTGCTTTTGATTTGCCTGACAAATACTGTTTTGGCTACATTATTTAGATTTAAAAATCACGGATTAAAATATGAGGCCTAAGATCAGTTAATTGTACGGACTTTACATAACGAAGATATCTTAAACATTTGGGCTTTTCATAGTTTCCCGGCGCCTTATGTTGCTCTGCATCATTGTTTTTTCTTGTGAAATACTGATGTTTCTACCAAATTCTCGTGTATAGGCTATTCAATCTACAAATAGACATTGTTTTATATAGACTATGAATAAATGCAATGTATAAATGTAATCATGAAAAACGCTTCAAATATATATATTTCGTTGTAATCGTATTTAGTGCCTAGTTTTACTTTGTATAGACAAACATACTGATGTTGATGAGGCTGACTTATTTGGGTTATTCAAGTAGAACTGATTTAAAACAAGTTCATCAGTTCATTGCTTTGACAGGAAATAATGATATTATTTTTATTTATTTCAAATATACAAACATTTCATACTACTTTTTAGAAGCTAGCCACATGAAAATATCAGTTCGGTATTTGCTAATAAAATTTTACTTATTTATTTTATTTTAATAATTACGAAAAATAATATTAAAGGTGTGTAGAATAACGATCTATGAAGAAATGAGACTGTTCGTTTATAAAACAAATCAACATATGCATCAGTTTTAAATATTCATGTTTAATATTCAATTTAATTATTTATTTTATTTTAATAATCACGAAAAATAATATTAAAGGTGTGTAGAATAACGGTCTATGAAGAAATGAGACTGTTCGTTTATAAACCAAATCAACATATGCATCAGTTTTAAATATTCATGTTGGATATTCAATTTACATTCTTTACAAACATTTACAAAATACGCCGGATATCTTTTTAAAAGATATTTCTTGTTACTAGTAAAATAATGTAATGATTGTAATATTGATTGCTTCGAGATATTCTTGTGTTTGTGAATGAATGTCACTTATCTCGCCCAAGTCTACCGAGAGTTGGTTTTCACATCGTTAAATATTCAGGTTGTCACATTGTTTTTCATTTACAAATGCTTCTCAATCAATATTGACATAAATAATTCAAGGCAGTTAAAAAAGTTTATTTCAGTTTAACAATTGTCATGAAATACAAAACATGCACTACTCGTACATAATGTATCGGACTGGATACGTATAATTCACATTTATAGTAAATTGCTCTTTAATTGTTCGTCGTGTATTCTGAAAGTCGCAACGAGAATACATGTGAGTATTAAAAGAAGTAATTGAAATCAAATGTAAAATACAAAACATGTTATCAAATAAAAATTATACACATTTAGCAACATTGAATAAAAATACAAATCACATGCATACACTTTTACTTTTTTAAATGTTATACATTTACACAGGTACTACGTAATCAATGTCGTAATCCATGCCATCGAATGTAAAGAAATCACACAACTTTGTCAAAAATAACTCGACGCCATTGTTCAGGTCTCGGTAACTATTCAAATGCAGATGGTACCCATTTCCAAATTCCACTCCAATCTTAGACACAATGTCGTTGTTCCCAAGAGTTACAATAAAAACCTCACTTTCCGTTTGCAGCAACTTTGCTTCTTCCAATACCTTATAATCAAGCCCTTCCATATTGGCATCAACAAACAGAACTGCGACCTTTGACGCCCCTGTTCGGCCTCCGTACTCTACGGTAAAGCCAACCCGCCTTAGTTTGCTAAGCATGTGCGCATACGAGGACAACTGGAACTTCGAGAAATCGAGAGGGGTCAGTTTGCTGGACAGTTGTATGTTTCCCGCAGTTGGGCAGTCGTCTGTAATGCGGCCAACGCGGAGCTGTCCAGAACGGACGTCCAGCGATGAGACTATGCTGGACAGGAACTGAGCGATTGCGTTGGATACGTGCACTCCCATTGCCGTTGCGTCATACACGAACATCAGATCGGAAGTTTTCTTTACATGGCAAACTGAAAACACAAGTAAAATTCATTATATTGTATTCCAATATTGCTGCTTCAAAGTATAGTTAAAAATGTGCAGATTACCGCGGTATAGTCACCATTAAAAATTCAATGTAATGTTTATTGTTAATGTTTAACTTATTTCGGAAATATCGTTTAGAAATAAGCAATGTACAATTCTAGTATATGTTGAGGATGTGAAATGTAATTGATGTAAGCATAATCATGTTTATACGCACTTTTCAAGGCTTTTCCAAAGATATCAAGTCAATCACAGTAAATATTTACAATCAGGGCTAAAATGGCAGTGGTATTTTATTTTTAATGTTATTAGATTTATGTGTTTATGCTCTATATCAATAGGCTTTTAATTATTTTACAGAGGTCAGTGTGTATTTAAATGGAAATGACTTTAAAACCGTTTACTTACATGGCTGTTCTTTATATTCGTCTTTTAGATCATTTGGTTTCACTTCGCACGTTTTTATGGCGAGTACGTCTTTAATAGTTTCCAGGGAATTGAAGTCATCCACTTGAAACGCATGTCGGTCATTCGGGTCGCTTGCAATTCTTTGTATTTCAATGTGATCTACACCTTTTCCAATACCAATAGCAAAGACTGTAACGCCTAATTCGTGAATTAACTTCGCTTCTCTTTCCGTCATGTCTTCATCCGCTGAAAGACCATCAGTGAGAACAATTACGATTTTCGCTGCTTCGGGACGAACAACCGACGATGAAAACCCTTGCTGTCGAGCCAGTTTCAGCGCGTGTGCAGTGTTTGTTCCCCCGCCGGCTTGCACAGTGTTGCCAAGTTTATCAAGTATTTGTTGCTTGGTCAAGGTGTTATCCAAAGGCAGTTCCATGTAGGATTCGTGACTGAAGCTTATATAACCAATACGCGTTTTATTCTTATTGACCTCAAAGAGTTTAATTACACTTTGGACGAAACTGATTTCTTTGTTGAAATCCTTTCCAGTGATGCTACCAGATGAGTCTATTATGAAGAATATTTCAGCCGGCTTTCTACCACAATCTGAAAGATAGATTAAATGCATTTACTATTGCATATAAATTACATAATACGAATCCCTACAATTATAATTTGTAAATCATTAATTCATTTGAATTTGATTCATCTGACTGCATGTAATGTTTATATAAAGAATATAAACACACATTTTTATATAAAAACAATATTAATAAAGACACAATAAAATAAATAAACTACCCAAGCGACACCAAGCCAAGCCAAGTGGATGTTTACGACAAGAACTCCAATGAGAGTAAAATCTTATTTGAATGTTTATATAAACAATTTTATTCATATTTGCAATTAATCAACACAAATTACCAACACAATAAATACAATACCTAAGTGAGACTGATCGGATGGCTCATTAGCTTTCGTCGTGGTCGTGGGCAAGGTGGTCGGTACAGGCGTTGATACTAAAGTTCAAAAGTGAATATTAATGTCATCATACACAAAACGGCTGCGTTTAGGTTTTTCTGTAGCTATCGACACCAAATACGTTATACTATTATTATTTTATATCAACAGTAATTCTTACAATTTAGTCGAGTGGTAGAAAGAAAAACCATAAATACAAGTATGCCCTAAGAGCCTTTAAGAAAGCAAAACCGTCTCCATTACCACTTATCAATGTATCGTGTACTGTATCAACTGGCTCACTGCATTACATACCAAGGCACACGTTTTGATTATATTACACAACTCATTCGGGAAGGAAATTCAAACTGAAAAGATATTTTAACATGATACTCGCTAATGTTCCGATAGACAAAGAGCACTAGTATTGTTGTTAAACTACTCAATAAACAACGCAAAAAGAAGTTCCGATTCTGAGCATAGCATAGTAAAATGTAATTCCAATTACAATTGCAAAAATATATGTGAAATCATGTAAGAATCGAAATAATGTTCGCATTATCGTTGTAAATCGGCCAATAAACAACTCTTTGTCGGTCTGATGAGTGGCTTTTAAACAACTCGGGCTAACGCCTTCGTGGTTTAATTTCTACGCATCAGAACTCCAAATCGTTGTTCATTGGCCGATAAACAACGGCAAATCGAAGATTATTTCTAAATTAAGAATCAATATTAAACTTACTCGCGCATGCCTTTCTGGCAAGTCGTTTAGTTATAGATGGCAGTGCTTTAAAGTCGTCCACCATGTAGAGGTATTCGGAATCAGGATTGCTAGCAATATCACTAAGTTCAAGCAGGTCTAAATTTCGACCGACGCCAATAGCGAACGTGGTCAGGTTGGCCGCATGAGCTCGGATGGCAGCTTGTTTTGTTTCTCTTGTCTTTTGCGAACGGCCGTCCGTAATAACGATCATAACTTTCGTAACGCCATCTCTGCTTCCGGCTTCTGGAGTTAACATCTTGTCAATTGCAAAATTGATTGCATCGCCGGTATTGGTCATGCGTCCCTGGCCATGCTCAATTGCATCTATCGAATTCAGTAGGTCAGACTCCACCATTTTTTCATTTAGATTAAACTGTTTCCAGACGTCATGGCCAAACGTCAACGCTCCAACTCGTGTCTGTGCCGGCCCGGGTCCTACGTCAAACTGTTCCACGACCTCTTTTACGAAGTCAGTTTGCTTCCTAAAGTCCTGAAGCCAAATGCTGTTGGACGAGTCCAGTATGAAGACCACATCAGCGGGTTTGTTAGAGCAGTCATCAGCAGGGAACCCGCTGACCAAACTGACAAGCATCTGTAAAAAAAAAACCAACAATAATAGTTTTGGCATAAATATTACATACAGAAAGTAAAGAGCAAACAATTCAAACACGTACAAAGTACGTACAAGAACACATCTCGAAATAAATGCTAAATATTTATATTTATTTATTTAGTTTATGTCATCATTATATAATAATAAATAATACATATAATAAACTGTATAAGTATTTTTTATATTAGAAGAAATAAAGATTATTAAATTTTGTCAGTACCAGTATAATAATAGTGTCCATTTTTAAGAGAATATTTCAGAGCGTTTGTTGATCTAAATCGTCGTGTAGTTCCTTCTGATATCATTTTATCAAGACTGCTTGTTTATATATCACCATTATACCATGATAGTGATCATTACTTCAAGTACCACTCCCGAAAGAACATTCCTTGCACCAGTCTGTGTTTACGTAAAGGAAGCTAGAAAACGATTGACTCAAAACGATGGCACGCGCAATTAATTAGCGTAAAAATTATCAGTATCCGAATGCTCAAAACACCAGCAGCGCGCACAGGAAACGAAAACAACAAGTCACTTGTGTTGAAGTACTTAAATGTTTTCTTGGTGAGCCACAACTGAAAAATGCGCATGTTTTACGTACCACGGTAATGTTTAATGTTGTGTTTCATGGTAGAAAAATGCTATTTACCGGAATACTATTGCTCATAACAGCTGTCTGCCCCCGAAACACATTCTAGTCATACAAATGATTCAATGTATTGGTCGACAATGGTGAACTTATGTGACTGAATTATGAGAATATCGGAATTTTGTTTACGTGCGATCAGAAAAACGAATTCGTTCAAGGATATAAGACACAAAACGGCTATTGTCTGTATGCGGTTATACGGTGAAGTATTTATAGATTTACTTTTTTATAAATTAACAAGCATTGATTAACATTTACCCGAACTGGTATATTAATTTCGTAAGTTTGTTAAATCCCATATCTTAAACAGAACCGCAAGAGAATCTGAGATGAAACGTATACTCTGGAAATGCAGTCAATATGTAGTCGTATACATATAGCAGACATGCCAATATGTGTATTTCTATTTTTTCAGAATGAATAATCTTTCAACAGCGTCGCAACTCACAGCCCATGTCGAGGCTTAGCATAACGGGGTACGAAACGTTGAATGTTAAACGACGTTTTCATAATGAGCTAGAATTATTATATTAATATTTCGTCTTAAATATGCTTAATTGACATTAAGTGCAGAAATGTCTCGTTATTAGATTGAAAGTGTTATTGATCTTCTTAATTAAACAGAGTTTCCACTAAATAAAAAAAAATATTTTCTGTACCTACAAAAAAATCACATACATGTTTCAATGTTTTAAGAGTAGCACCTCGCCTACTTGTACATTTATGGAAACCACATTGTACAATAGGCTAACAATACATTTTCAACGACGACATATTGTTATCATTATTTATAATGAATTGCGGTACACGCGGTAGCTGTTCAAATTCATAATTATATAAATACTTCAGGACATTTTAATTAACAATGTATAATTTTTGCTAGAAATATAATACCACAACAACATGGTTTTTATATTGTTGGCGGAAGCCAACGGTGTTTTGAGAGGGTATTTTCCAAAACAGGTTTCGCGAGAAAATACTTATTTTCTTTGCAGGCTACGAGTCAGTTAATGGAAACCTGAAAGGGTCCTACTACAAAACAGCAATGAATTCACGTCTGTGTTCTTTCATTTTTATAATTTACGATAATGTATGTCATGTGTATTATATGTATAATATGATTTAATTATAATTGCAGTTTCTAAAAAAGTCAATTTATTACAATTATTAGGTCAAACTAATGATGCCATTATTTTTGCTATTTACTTGTATGTAACCGAAATATTCACCTAGCTGTCCCGGAATAAGACCATTACATTAATGCGCTACGCTTATTTTTGACTCGTTGCGAAAGTGTTATTTATTGTTACCGAATCTTATTCTAAATATTTTTACAACACATTACAGCAATGTATTAATTTTAAACTGTAGTATGGAAAATCGAGAGCACGCATCGTATGACCTAGTTTTGACTCAGTAGGCTACGAATCACAATCGATGCTCCCAACTACCGCGCTTCATCGGTTTTTCTGCGTGGCTCGTTGCAGATTGACTTGTTAACTGGTATGTATACATGTATAATTCCGTTTGCATTAGATGATTAGCTTTAAACAAAATATCTGTTCGTTACTTGATTTTAAAAAATAAGCCACATTATGAAATTTTAAATGTGGGAAATTGAACATAATTCAAACACATGTTTACTTTGTAGCAAAAATGCACTCATAATTCACATGCTTTTAGTTTGTCGCTAACAGTTTTTCTACGCTGTCAGGGTTTTGATTTATCATGTACGCTGTATGGTCGTTAATTTCGTGGACAACACCTTTTGACTTTTATTTCAAACTGAATATGACATTAAAGCATATCAAAATGTTAGAAAAAGTATAATCAGGTTAATAAATGGCGTCGGGGGCATGGCTCAATAATAGCCCCGACAAATCGATAATGGCCCGAGGATCATTTGCGTATGTCGGGTCTATTATCGAGCCATGCCCCCGCGCCGCCATTTATTGACCTGTTTAAGACGTATGTTTTTCATTATTTTTCATATTTATTTATTTTGACATTCGTGTTTTCTTCCTCGTTAAAAGCTACTTAAACTTCTTAGCAAACGAAATAAGTTAATGAAAACAGTTGTCACGCTTTATTTACATCTTAACTAATAACCAGTTATGGTTTTTAAGCAAGCATTGTTTTTCTTAGAAGCGACCACAGACGCAACATGGGTAAACGTAGCTTTAAAATGGATTTAGAGAGAGATCTAACTTTACCTTGACATATATCAATTTGCTACACATGTAGATCTAATTCATTGTGCATTAAGCTATATCTATACCACAGTTAAATATGATCAAACGTTTTACAATAGGAAAATACGTCTGTATATCTGTATTCCAATGTTATTCTTTGATAGGACATGTAATGCCCAAGCAAAGCAAACTAGCTTAGCTAAGCCCGAGTGGCTGCTATGAAGGAGATACATGTAGATTACACGTCATCACTTGTTTAGTGATGTCATTTGTTCCTACAGATATAGAAGTCTGAACGTTAGGACTACTGGTTTTCAGTTTTCTTGTGGATTTGTCTATAATGCAATGATGTGGATTTATTATAAGAAATTATTTGAGGCAATGCAGATGTGTAAACTTTTCACTGTCCTATTGAAAGGATGTACAAGTCTTCATCTGTTGTGGTAATAAATTCGATCTAAAAGGAGTCTCCAGGATATGAAAAACTTTCAGCCTAGGAATTGTGATGCAAAAGTGGTAGAACTGTAGTCCAGGTCAGAAACATTCATGATGTGGATTTAGTCTTACTAGCAAAGCAACTCTAATGCTAAAACATTGATAGTGTTTGGTGCTTGTTGGCTAAATCAGCCGAAATAGCAGTTCTTCTTAATGCCACAGGTAGTTTGCATCTGTTTACTTCCTATTGTAGTTTTGTGGCGATAAGATTTATCCAATTAAAAGCAGAGTCCGCCATTTTAAAGCTTCGTGTAGGTGTTGGAAACTGCTATAAGGCTGTCTCAAAATTTTGAGTCTCACTTGTCAGCCATCTTTTTCGTGAAGTGACGTCAAAAGCGCTCGTGCGAGAGATCGGCGGGGCAATTATCATAATCTGCCCGCTGTGGCGGGCATTTTTTGATAATAACATCGAAGGAGCAATAATAGGGCTGTTTTACGTACAAAAATGTTACTATATATAGTACGTATGTATAAATACCTGTTAATTTCAACCTCATCATAGAAACATTATCGATATAACTGCTATACGTTTGATTTGAATGTTCAAAACGCCATGACATCAACGTTACGGACAGAGCATATAATATACGCTAAGATAACCGCTGACATGTGTTCACCTGTTGCTGATTTATCGTACTATGGAATGCAATTTGCTTGTGAACTACTTTTATTTGCCAATACATTTTTATACGATCCAGCGATAAAATCGAACTCCCCTGGCAAGGTCAGCATTAACGTTATTTTCCTTTAAATAGAGCATTTACTCAATAGTCTTACGAAACATGTGATCATACAAATATACATTTTCATAAAACAGTTAATAAGAGTGCTGACATTGCTCGGAATAAAAACATAAATAGTGGAATAATGAGTAGACATTGTACGGAATACAAACATTACTTAAGGAACTAATATTAAAATGTCATTAAATTAATAAAACTAGGTAACATATCATATCAGGCTCAGTGTTCACAAAACAAGTTGAACCTGATTTTCAGACTCAAGATGAACTTGAGCTAGATATTTTAGGATCTGGCTCAAAAATGATGTTCACTAAAATCAGGATCAAGTTTAATTTGTGGTCAAATATATATGATAAAAACGATTTTAAACTCTTAGCAACGTACAGTTGTTGTCTGATATGAAGAATTTATAAAATAAGTACAAATAATAATGTGATTTTATCAAGAAGAAAAGTTATGTCGAAAATAAGCTATGTTTCATATTCCGCTCAGTTGAGCTACAAAATCGAGATCAGCTAAGACTGATCCTGATCCTGTAATTGATCCTTTGTGAACACGCGGCCAGGAGATAGAAGTGAAATCTATTAATTATTGGGTACACGAGAAATTCGGATTTATAAATGCGTTTGATGTTATGCCTAGTTAAAAATAATCATATACGTGCGTAATAACTCGATCAGGATCAAGACAAAACTGCAATAAACACCAGTTAAGTCCTAATTGGCAAGGCATTCACATTGATTGTTAAAATAAATCTTGCTCAACCTTTTTCATAACACCAGCGCAATCTAGATGCAGCAGAGGCTCATGTTTGACCTTGAGTTATTCAATTGTTTAACGTTTTGTACCGTAAACATCTTTATTTGCACTTTCATTGAAGGCCATGCAACACAGATGTCTTTTCATTGCGTTCTTTTTGCAGTTAGCTCCCTTACCGTGAGCAACGTGGACTGAACAAACAAACCACTCATTGATATCCTGGAATTAATTGGTCTCGAAGAAATTAATGTAAAAATAATCAGCCGTTGTAAATTGATATAACTAAATCATTTCGTTGGAACATGTTACACTATAGTAGCTACTACAGCGTCGTTCTCGATTGGTTACCGCCCCTTCTACTTCCGTTATGGACCTCGGTATGTTTAACTTACAATTAAATAATACAACATGTGAAAAAATCCTATACTATGTACTTTTTGTGAAAACAAGTATTTATCCTGAGATGATTTGTTCATTAAAGCGCATAAAATGGATGAAATCGGGTTCAGTTCTAACCGATATTTCTTACTTTCGCATTTTTCGGAAGCCATTTTGGCCTACAGGGTCACATGTTTCAGATCTCGCTGATGACGTGATTTTTGGAATTCTGGGATTTTGGCGGTAACTACGAGTCGTACAAGAAGTTTGCGCACCTGCTTGCGTTTGTTTTAGCGAATAATATACGCTTTTTAACTTTTTAGCTATCTGGTGAGGGAAAAACGTGCGCGATCACATTTAAGCGTCGGGAGTTTCTGTCCGAAGTCAATTTGTCCGAAATATAGTAACCGTAAGTAAACAAACGTAGCAATACAAAATATGTTTCGTGACTAAATATTTAAAATGTGATCACAATTAAAGAAATTATTGAAAATTAAAAAGGACACGTATTAAAGTAAGACTTTTTATTGTATTTTAGATACATGAAACATGGCATGGTCAATTTTTACACCTGATGGTTTAATTAATTACGTGCACTGCATTAGGGCTTCTCATTTGCTTAGTTTCAATGACTACTTATTTTAATAATTCTGATCTTGACTTATTTTCTGATTCAAATAGATTGGTTTTTCATTCAGCAAGCTTTGGTTTATTATTTCGTTTCTTGACTAATTTACCTGTAGAAATTTCATTTGAACCATAATTCAGAGAAAAATCTTGAAACTCAATGTAAACACATCATGACTTTGGATGAAAATCAAAATGTCATAAGACAACAATTTTCCTTCCAACAGGCACAGTATCCTTGTTGGACAGATCCGTTGTCCTCTAGTAGTTCAACTTGGTGTGTCCCCCCAACTGAACTCCAGCCCAAACCACCGTCTCTCATTTCAAAATGCACAAAAGCCAATAGCCCGCCCACATTTTCATTAGATTCTTGCAGCAGCGAAATCTGTAAGAAGCCAAAAATTGAAATTGATGTCGACACTGGCTCTGAGACGGAAATTGATGTTTTATCCATGTGAAGTACTTGTCACAATTATAATATACATATTCATTTTGTTTGCTTTAGTTACTTTTGACTTTTGTTGTGTAGAAATATTATTTCATTATGATTGTTCATTTGTTGAAATTTTGTTTATTTTTATTTGTTTTCAGTTCACTTCATTTTAGTTACCCCAGCAGACACCAATCATTGACCGTGCCAAATGTTGTCATCAAACATGTAACGTAAATATCAGTTTTATGTTCGGTATTGTCAGAGCCATGGATTCGACGCACGAACAAGTGTTATCAAAGATAAAAGAAAATGGCTTGTTTGAAACCGCTAAGTTTGTACATTCAAAGTCAAACAACAACTGTAGTCTTACAACAATTAAAGTTCAACTTGAAAGATTGTTTAAGCAGTTTCATCATTCAAACAAAAGCAAGTCCCGTGTTAAGGGGTAAGAAAATTTGTGAGATTAAAAAAAAAAATGTATGAATTCCCTTCAAGTCAAAGTGCTGATAGCAATGTCAATGAGCAACACTATGAAATTGAAATGTCAAATGTTTTCTGCAAATATGACAACCAGGTATTAAAGACTAACACCTATGAAAAGGTTTCATACGAATTGGCCACAGAACTTCACCAATTAAAGTCTGAAAAAGATGAAATTGAAAGTAACTTGATTGGTGCAATTGCAGACAATAATTCTTTAAATGAAAGTTTGTCAAAAAGTGAATCGAAGATTGACAAACAGCGTAAAGAACTTAAACGAACAGCCAACAGAGAAACATATTGGCGTGAAAAATATAGAAAAAATGAAAATGAAAAAAATGACAGAGTTTATAGTGAGGCGGATGTCAATCAAATTATACAAGAACAAAAGACCCTTGAAAATCAATATAAACAATTACAAGACAATTTTGATTTAATTTTGGAAGAAAATGAAAATCTTCATAATTATGTACAAAGTCTTTTAAAACATGAAAATGTTGAAATTTATGATGAAAAAACTACGACATATGATACAGAATTACATATGTGTGTTATTCTCTTTTGGGCAATCATGTTTCGTATCAAAACGTTAACTCAGTCATTGAAAGTGTGCTGAAGTTAGTGAATAAAAAACCAAATAAACTTCCCGCTGTCAGTACAATTCAAAATTGGTCAATTGAACGAGGAATCTTGGCCCGAAAGCAAATAATTCAAACATATCCAGATAAATTAGACACTACACTTCACACAGATGAGACAAGTAAATATGGTTGCAAGTGGGGTGCCTTTGCAACCAGAGACAGCGAAGGGCAATACACGCTTCTCGGCCTTAGAGAAAATCTAGCCATGGTACATTGCACACATTAAACAATTCTTTCCGATGTTGACAGTGCATGTTCTACCAATTATTCACCAGGACAAAAATTCTTACAAATATAAAAAATACCAAGAGCGACCGTGCTTCAACGGAAACTAAATTCAATGAAATTCTGGCCGAATATAGAACTGAAATTTTGCCAAAGATCTATGAAAATTATAATATGATGGAAGAAGAAGAAAAAGCAGCAGTGGCCAAAATGAACAATTTTTTCAGTGGTTTACACAATATTGTCCACATGGCTGAAGTGTCTGGGAAATCGTTATTGCAAGTTGAAAATGGTCAGTTCAATGATAATGTGCCAATACACAATGTTTCATTAAATAAAAGCAGACAGTCTGGTACGTTGATAACTATATTTACAGCATGCAAGCTTTCGCAAAAAAGGTAGATCAAAAGAATGGCTGCCGTTCCAATTTTTTAACTTTTATTTCTGTTTTTTTTTTTAAAGAAAATGGTATGCATGGATTGCCTTTATAGCCATTAAAGGGAAATCACTTCAATATTCTGTTTACTAATGCTGGACATATTTTTTTTATTTGCACAAACATTTGATTTCATACCTTGAAAAATCTCCAACGTTAGATGAGCTGTAAAATTTTTACACGATTCAGTTGAACATTTGGGAAGTTTTGTAGTTTGAAATGTATCGCTTTTTGAAGATGTTCCAATAAAAAATGACAAGATTCTACAGGAATTACTGAATCCTGCATTGACTATCATGTTATCGTCATTGTATATGTAATTTTACCAGCAATGGTAACACTCATTGAAAAACAGTATGTTGACCGTCTACCAGGAGGAGTCCATGAAAATTTGAACCTGAAAGAAACATCCAGTGTTGATAAAGCACAACAAATATCCTGAAAGAATCTTTTCTTACGCAGATCATATTATGTCCACAAAACCCAACATTTCTACACTTGCATTAGACTCACATATCACATTTTCACTTAATAAAACAGCTGAATAGCTTTCACACAAAGAAGATGCATCTCAGCTTATTCTTCAATGCAGTAAAGGTTGTAGACAAAGAAAGAGAAAAATTCATACAAAGTGAAGAAGAAATACGGAAACACAGGCTGGAAAAACAACATGAGGAATTTAAAAGAAATTAATTATTGGAAACGAAAAGAGTAAAAAAAAATGGAAAAGGAGACAAATGCTATAATGTATTATGGTTTGTGGCAGACAGAAGATCAGGTCAACAAAGAAGTTACTGAATTAGAGACAACTAAACTAAAAGATGAAGCATTGAAAGCACAATTGCGTTTCCGAAAAAATGCATTTAAACAAAAAATTCAAGACCAGAATGTATATGCCTTTTCAAAGACATTGTATGGTCAACGTTTACAATTGACAGTGGATGAACTTAAAGACAATCTTATAAAATTATTTAAGGGTGCATATTCCCACACCAGAAAATGACACTCATTTGTTAGTAGGGAAAAGCATAGATCATAAATGTTTAGATGATGGCAAAGTTTCCTGGTATAAAGGCACTGTTATATCTCAGGTATGAATGCTGAAAAGCATAACACGCATACTTATGTACATTAAAGGGACTTGTTCACAGATTTTAGCATTCTTTGAAGTATGCAATTAAATGTCTTAACTTGACAGGTTTAAGCATTGGAACTTAAAAGCTTAAGTATAATAACAAGACAAGTATTTTAGAAAAAAAAATTGGTCTCACCAGGGTTCGAACCCGGGACCGCCGGATTAAAAGGCCTTAACCACTCGGCTATTCCGACTATTATATTTCACCCTGCATTATTTACTTTATGTAAGTGTTCCATGTGAAGTCAACAGTTTCAACAAAACAACTAAAACAATTCAAATTATTCCATCGTTCAGCGTTACAAACGCTTTATTATTTTATCAATTTCAACTGATGATTACTCATAAACGAAACGGTTTTTACATTATATTTCTAGGTCCGTAGTGTTATTTTGCTCCCTTGTTTACACTGTTCTTTTATTTTTGGAATCGGTGACAAAAAGTTGACAAATTGTCAAGTCATCAATCTGTGAATAAGTCCCTTTAAAATCTCATAATTGTAATTGTATATATCAAATGACATAGTGGTGTACATTCACATCTGATTGTTGCAGGAACATACTGGAGGATGTTTAAAGAGGTTTTAGAGACATAACAGCTGATGTAGTTGATACTGCTGATGTAGTTGATACTGTATATTTCCCCATTTAGATAGGTTATATATTTTCAGCATTGATCGTCTAATACTGGCTTCATGATGTCACTTTTAAGTATAAACATTATATTTAAATAACATAAAATATGATACCTAAAATTTGCATATTTACTTTTGCAGGTTCCTGGATTTCCCGCCTGGTTTAATATCAGATATGAAAATGACAGTGCTGTTAATGTCATAGAGCTAACAAAGGACTACCAGGCTGGAGACGTTGTTATTAAGACGTAAACTGTTACAGGTATTTGATATTATTTCACAAAATATAAGGGAGTGTGTTGCCGTTTTTAATGGTTTATTTATTAGTAAACAATTGACACACAAACTGTGCATGCTGTCATTAACAAAAATCAATACGCAAGGCCTTGACAATTCTCTATTGGCAGAAAAAAAACACTTATATTCAAAATATTCAAAGGGATAGTAAAAATCTTCAAAGGGTCATAACTCATAAAAAGTTTCTTTTTGGCAGAAAAATCCATAAATTCAAAATATAAAAAGGGGCATAACTCTTGAATAGGTACTCCGATTTCAAACATTCTTTCTGTTTGGTAATAAGCTCATTGAGACCTTTCCAATGATGTATAACAATACATGTTTTTGAAATTTGTTTACTCTGTAGTAGCTAACTGTAGTCGATTTAAATTGAGTTGATAATGAGTCGAAAAGCCATTTTATGGAATAGGGAAATCTGAATGTTCAGTATATAAACACGTTAACCCAGCTAGCAAGCATATATCAGATAGATATCGTTATATCGATATCGCATTGACAAAACGGCCCGATATCTATCCGTTATAACTAGCAAGCATGTAGCCTACTGTACATATCGGATAGATATCGGCCAGTTGTCGGCTATTGATATAACAGTTCGATATCTATCCGTTATCTATCAGATATAGTTATGGTGAAAAATAAAAAGCAGATGTATACATTTAGTGTATGTGATATATGTTAAACAAATCCATATATGAGTGGCATTTCTTCAATATGTGTTACGTTGTCGTCATTTTAAGTAACGATGTCGAATCGATGTAGGGCCGATATCGTTCATTGCAAGCAGTAATTTCTCTTTATTTTCATAAAATTATTTATGTGTATCAATCTAGCAATACTAAAGAGTATTTTACTGAAATGAATGTGCGTTCTATGACTTCACAAATGTTATTTGAAAAAGCTTCGAAATTATTTTCGTCGAACAAAATCGTTTTCGGTTCGCGCAAAATTCTTGTTCGTTTAAACTGGAACCGTTGATCTCCAGAAAGGAAACGTAACATTAAAATGTTCAGTTTCCTCTTCAACGATGAACAAGCAACAAGAAGTAAGTACTTATGACTATTTGTAGACATCGTGTTTCTTTATATCAGCTATTCAAAGTCTTGTAGGCGCAGAAAAATCCAGGTTATTGAAATGTAACGTATTTTCGCGAGTATTGTTAATTAGTATTAGTATATTACGATACTGTTTTGTCATATCTACGAATGTAAGTATTTAAAGCGAGATAAGTTATTTTTTACATGTTAAAGGTTCAATATACTTCAAATATTTGTATTTTATAGGTTTACAGTTTAACATTATATTTAAAGGGACTTGTTAACATATTTTTGTATTGTTTGTAGTATGCCATTCATTGTCTTAACTTTACAGATTTAAGCATCGAAACTAAAAAGCTCAAATTAAATGACGAGAAAAAAAACAGGGGAACCCCCGACCTCTAGATCAAAAGGCTACCGCCTAAACCACTCGGCCATTCCAACTTTTATATATGGGGATGCATTATATATTTTATTATATGATTGTATAATTTATGTCAGCGATCCGTGTGTTGTCAGCAATTTTAACGAAAACAACAGAAACACTCCAATTTATTCCTTCGTTTAGCGTTACAAACGCTTTATGATTTTCTAAATTTTCACTGATGATAACTCATTAACAAAACGGTATTTACAGTATTTCCTTTGTGTTATTTGCTCCTAAATATATGCTATTCTTTCATTGTGGGAATCTGTGACAAAAAGTTGGAAAATTGTGAGTTGGCCAATCTATGAATTGGTCCGTTTAAATAAATGAATACACTAAACTAATGGACCCACTATTAAAGCAAATTATATTGAAAACAATTTTGTTTTCAGACGAATTACCTGCTTCGCAATGGTGGCTCTTGGGCCTCTTTGGATGACAATAAGGTCTTGGACTTGATAACGTTCATCACTGACAAACCGGCTGCATATCAATATGGACAGAATCATCTAATTTGGATTTGTCATTTGGAAAGATGAAGGTAATCAAATATACTTTGGATGTAGTAATACTTGGTCAGAACATGCAGTTCACTTCTGTTGATGTGAGCAAGTTAGTAACACATTGTTTAAGCAGTTTCTGCACGACACCATTACAGAGATCAAGTACAATTTCTCCAACTCTGATTTAATAATTATTATTATGACTCAACATTTGTGTATGTGTTATAGTGTTACAGTTATGTAAAATTGGATTTTATAGTAACACATTTATTGCATTTCTTTATATGACTACAATTATTAATTGAACTACTTTCTGTGATCTAAAGTTTAATTTACATACATTCCAGCTGCCAGTGACATACATGGTCTGCTTGAACCACACCATTATCATTATCGGGTGGAGTGCTGCATCAAACACTGGCTAAGGAATTTGATTGAGATACAGAACAGTGGATAAAAAACATTCTACTAATCATTATTATGATGAAGACTTCTAAAGTAAACACTCTTAAATGCGTGATAGGGACTGGAAAGTTCCAATTTATGAAGTCATTTTTAATTACTATGACCACAATTCTTAATAACAAGTGTACTATGTGGTTTATACAAAAAGCAATTTAATGACACACACTGTTTAGTGTTAATTAATTGTTTTAGATTGTTCATGTTTTTGTGAAGACATGCAAAGGTCTTAGAAGTCTGATTCTTTTTAAAGATGTGATGCAACCTATATATGATGCTAACAAATTGCATGTAATTAATATATATAATCTTGACTGAAACATAGTTTTCTTTTATTTGCAAAATTAAATGTAAAAAATTTGTGAGGATAACAAAGAAACCATATCATCAAGGGTGCCTTTGGAAGCATAATATTGTCAAATATGTGTTGTTGTTTTTTTTGTATTTCAGTGTCAATTGTCTTCGATTTAGTTTTAATTTCCAGTTTGGATTCGAATCAGATTTCCATTTGTTTATATGATTTTTAAATATTTAGTTTTATCTAAATTAAGGTCATTGAAATGTGGAAATTTCAATTTGATACTAAATGTCTAATACAATTAATTGTCGGTAAAGTATTGCTGAATTATTAGCTTTTTCAATTTTGTTGCACGGGTTTTATAGCATGTATGATGGTGGATGATGCTAATATTCATAAATAACTTACATGTTGATAGAAAGCACGTGTAACTGTTTTCATTGGCAATTCAACTTTTACAATACATGATTGCATTTCTTAGCTTTTTCTTGGTTACAGTCACATCACTGACATGTTGTAAGTGACTTTTTATACAAACCTATAAGATTTCAATGTGACATGTCCTTTAATGTTTTTAGCTATAAACTCGTAACTGATTTAAATATTAATTAACAATGAACACGTTGAAAGATCATATAAACCTTTGTTTAAATAAATAGTGTATAAATTTCCTTGATGATTTTCTATTGCTTCTGTTATATTTATCACAGCTTTTTCGGATTGTTTTATTATAATTTGGTTCTCAAACGTATAAAATGTTTCGAGAAGATATATTAAAAATGAAGATATGTACACTTTCTTGAGTGTTGTTCCAAATTGCAAATCATTTTTAAATTTAGCATTAAAATAAACAAGTGTGGTTATCAATTCCAAAGATATTGACAACATCGTCGAATAGAACTCGGACCCATGTACGCTTGCTAGCTGGAACGATATTGGCCCGGATTAGTCCGCACAGGCTAATCCAGGATGACACTTTCCGATTTTATGGTATTTTCTAGTTCAAGACTCTTCTAAACATAAATCCACTGTAGGCGGTAAGTGCCGTTCCGGATTAGCCTTTGCGGACTGCACAGGCTAATCAGGGACGACACTTTACGCACATGCATTAGCCCGGTTTTCCCACGACACGCCTAAATTTTATATTACACAAACAAATTCAAATTCACAAGCAGTTATGGTAATATTATAGAAAACTACGAATACTAATGGTCAAGTTTTACGCAGTGCAGGTTTCCTTTTAATTCATACTTGGTACGATAATGCGTTCGGTAAGCAGTCTTTTATATATACCTATATGAACTTGCAGTCTCGTATTTATGTATACGTTATGTGGTGTTCGGATAATCAAAATAGATTGCATGATTTACCAAGAGAACGTAATACGTTATCTGTGACTATTGCTCTGTGGATACGCGTTGTTTTTCTTGAACACAACAGTATTGACATTCGATTTCATCAAAACATGTGATGTCGCAAATTAACAATTATAATTATGATGTGCTTCTTTCAAATATTTGTATAGTGTTCAAGGAACATTAGATTAAAATTATCGCTATGTTGCACGCAAAACGTCTGGATTTTTTTCACGAACACCCATGTCGGCATATTCTTCGATTTACCACTGTAGACTTATGTTTTCTTAAAGAATCTGATAACAAGAACAACACAAAATACCAAATAATAATTGTTTGTTTGTTTGTTTATTTGGATTTTTCGCCGTATTCAACAGTTTTTGCGTCATATAACGGCGGTCAGTTAACCTACTCACACTTTTCCTGGGTAAGCTGGTTTTCCAGTACTAAGTGCACATACTTATGCCTGTAACTGACACCTGCCGTACTTGAATCAGAGGTGGGGGAGAATGGCGGTAGAAATAATTTCACGACCAATCCCCACATAAGTTATGTGGCCGGGCTGGGAATCAAACCCGCGATCCTTGGATTTGTAGTCCAGCGCTCTACCAATTGAGCTAGCCGGCCCGGTTACTAATTAATAAATAATAATTCTGTCTGTGTCATGTCAGTGAAACTAGTGAACGTTTGTAGCGCATTTGTAGAGAGTCTCTAATGCTTTACTAATAAACTATTCGTCGATTTGTCAACCTTGTAAGGCTCATTAAAAGGGCATTTACTTATCGATATCAATTTTAAGTCTATAATATGTGCTCATTATTAAGCAATCTGCAATGCCCGGATTGTTGCTTGGGTTTATGAAGCTTTTATATTGCCCGCGGTACGACCTAACATTTGCATTTTCCTGGTGTTAAACGATTGCTGGCCATACCATGTAAATGTCAAGATTTAACACCAACCTTTGATTTATAGCAACGATTTCTATATTAAACCCTTATACGTAATGCTGTCACTTTTTTTAATGCGAATATAGCAACATGTACGCGTGCGATGTCCTTAACAAATAAATTATCTTAGTTGATATATTTTAAAACTGTAAATAGTTTTTATGGCAACAATAACTAAAAAGCCGAATTATCTAGTGGAAAGACGAGAAAACACATACAATAAATGCGTAACAGGTTACGTTTGTATACTCTTTAAACACTCCCAATGTTATATATCATACGTATATGTGATGTTTACATATTTCTCAGTCTAGCTTAACATCATACAGTGTTATTCCTAAGTAATTTCTACGCGTGCGTGTATAGAACGCATGGTTTACATATAAAAAATAAATGAAATAAATGTTAAGCTATACATGAATTAGAACCTTCTTAGAACACATATACCAAGCCTAAACAGTATCTAATAGTTTTCAGCCCGACGATCAACACTGGTTTCCTATTTATTCATCGGAAATAACTTGTCAAATACAAACTGCTTATATATTGTCCAATAAACAGTATGCAAATACATTTCTAAATAGCGTCTCCCCTTGTTTATTATGTTGATTATGAAAAAATGTGAATCCGAGTTTTCGCTTCGCAACGCATTAAAATGTATGTATGTTATGAATGCACCATTCAACATTGTGTATATTAATAAGACGCTCAATGAATGTAGTGTTTAATGTTTTAAGTATTTTTATTTCGAAAATATTTACTTTATAAAAGTTGCTTATTACTTGACCATCGCCTTAAAGTTGCGCTTTATTCACAACAAACAGAAACAATCCCATCATAGCAGTGGAATGGTAATCGCGAGGCTTTTGGTGGTAACTCAACTATGCGTTTTTTTTTTTAGAATGCCCCTTATGACATAGCCATAATACATATCTAACCTTTGCGAATCAATTGCTGCACATAAACACAAACAGAATGTATCCAAAGCGGCCAAATATGGAAAGGTTTATCTGGCTCTACGATTGTGTTCTTGGAATAGGAAATTAAATGGACTTATTAGTATTGCTGAGAAAACATGACACTTGTGTTAACTGCTGATTGTCACATTGTCATATTTCATTCCTAAATAACAAAGACAGTGATCTTGGAATGGACACACATCATACACTCATTGATAAAATTTTACAAGCAGATGCTTGTACGATATGGGGCCACTTTATAGATCCAGATTACACCCTAAGACTTTAGAATTACCGATACTTAGACAAACTGAACAGCTTCCAATAAACCAGTATATATATGTACCTGCCTTATGGGAATTAAATTGCAAAAGACTTTCAAACAGACTATGTTTTCACAACGGTATTGAACCTTTAGATTACACATGACAAATAACTATTCCTTTGAAAATTCACAACGAAATTGAGTCGATTCATTTAAATATAAGGTGTACATTTTATTGTTTCCAAATACGAGAACAGACGGTTTCGTAAATAAATGTAAAGATACATGATTCAGCTTTGAATATTAATCAGAACTGTTATTGTTTATATTTGGACATTTTGCACACGTAGTAGGAAGAGCAACGGTGACGTATACAATGTTGCGATATGTTCAGTTTTTATTTTAATAATAAGTTTTTCGGAAGACAAGTGCAACCTGTGATCTGTTTCATTCACTTGAACATTAGACGATGTCAATGTAAACGACAACGATTTGAGGCTAATAGACTGACTCGTATCTTTTCATGATGGATTGACATACATTCAACGTACAATGTGCGTATATTCGCTTTTCAGCGCAGAGCACGCGTTACATGTTCGTGTATTCGTAAGAAATTTAAATCATGAACAACAGGGACGAGAATATAAATGTGTTACCATACAGTGTTGACAGTAATGTCAAAGAAAGAGTAAAAATGTGAATCGAACAGAGGTCCTATGGTTTAATATAGTCGCATAACCGGTGTCTGTAAACCATATTAATTTCATAACCTATTAAGGTATATTCGGAGTTTAGATTTACATAATGTTATATTTCAAATAACATAAATAAATTTGTCCGAGTATAACCATTTGCTAAGCCAAGAAAACATATGACCTGACCAAATTCAATGTCAGACAGCACGAATATGGAGGAATTAAAACTGCATCATCAATCTTGACACTGAAATGCCTTTCAAAGAAGCCTATGGAATGAATTCCGTTTAGCGACGGTTACCGCTTCTGTCATTAAACAAAAGCATTACAATGCCATTCACTGATTTAAAAAAAAAATCGTTAACATTTCTATGAAATTAGGATAACTCTGTATTTTTGTGCTGACAGTTTGTAGAGATCACAGGAACGTTCAGTTCATTCAGATTGGAAGCGCTTCTGCGACTATATGGAATATTATTTTATTACAGTACTACAACTTTTGATCAATACGATGTGTTGTCAGAATGAGAGAGAAAAACACGATGTCGTGTTTTCCAGTCTTAATATACCCTTAACCGAGCTATACAATACGATAATATAAATGTAGAAATAGTACAATGTAGCACACCTTACTTCCAATCAGAATCGGCTGTAACAATAATATAACGTGTGCCATGGTTGTTTAATTTGAATAAACCTCGTAAATTCAGAAGTCTATGTAGTAAATCTGTCTTAGACACCATGATTTGTAGTAATTATAATATAAAATGTATCTTTATAAATCACAGTAAATTTGCTGTTGCTTTCCTGAAAGGTCATGAGTGTTATGGAATATAGAATATTAAACTAGTATGGTGTTCTAAGAACTTGTGTCAGCCGAGTTGGTTGTTTGAAGTCGTATCGCGCGAGAGGCGCAGCCTCGAGTTCGATGCTACTTGATACAACCAACGAGACTAATACAAGTTCTCAGAACACCATACTAGTGTAATATTCCATTTATTATATACCTGTTTGAGCATAATATTCTTTAAAATACCAAAACAAATGACGAACTATTTTATTCACGTGGACTATTTTTATCTCGGAAATAAGTTGTATAATGGTGACGTCATTATATGCCGCTTAAGGACTTTGTCAAAACATTATCTGCGAGTGAATATGCATGTGATGCTGTGTTCAGTGGATATTATTGAGTCATTTTATATTGCTTTGGATTAAATACACAATAAATCGCAATCACTATTTGTTATGCTCGTTTGCCTTTTGTTTAACGAGGGTGAATTTGAATAATAATGGTTGATCGTGATAAAACAGCAGATAACTTGTATGGTTTGTTTATATCTGGATATGTTGAAATATGCTGAAGAAATGTTGTATTGGATGCCTGTAGGAAGAAACGTTCAGCTTTTATATGCCTAACTCGAAATCTATATCAAACAATATTTAGGTTGTTAATGCATTACGATTATTGCCGAATTCGACCGAGCGTGTGTGTTAACACGGGCTGCTAGTATGATACGGAAAAAGAAAACGCTAGTAGCGAATACGGTTTCCTGTACTTGATTGTTGAATAAAGTATATATAAATGACAGAAAAACGATAGGTTTATAATAAACAATGTTATTTTTTCGCCTGATTAAATGAGCAATTATCCACGGTTCTACTGCGATTCCTTGACATTGAATGTATGTATAAAATATGCCTAATGTTCCAATTATGCACGTGAACAGGCCAAATATACAATAACAAATTCTTTTCAGCTAAATTGGAAAATACATTATAGTGCAATGCATGTGTTTAGAGCTGCTTTCTGCAACTATGTTTTATTAATTTCTATTGTCTCACGTCCACTACTGAAAACAGAACTTGCAACTCCATCTCACAACCAGAGTTTGCGTCCGACAGTTTTACTGACATTTTACATCCTCTCGCTGACAGTTTTAACTGAACGCAATTTGCAAATTTGTGCGGTTTCAAGTAGGCCATAATTTCAAAATATTGTTGGAAAAACAGATGTTATATTCAGTACATTGTGCTCAGGATAGTTTATACAGATTCCAGCAATAGAGATCGTTGCAGCTATGGCGTTTGTTAATTATGCAATACGCATGTACAACGGACAAGTAAATTATAATCATTCATTACTAAGTAATCTATAGTCTTCTTCGAAATAACTATAACTATAGCAATAAATCTACCTGATGCTTTACACATTATTTTTGTAATTGAACTTTATTTAAAGGTACGAATATTATACGCATGCATGTAAAAGCTGGCAACATGCACATGTGCAAAATTGGAAAAAAATGTAAAAATGTGTAACTGTAATAAAAATCTCAGAGGGGTGATAATCTCATTCTGGTATTTTATCTTCCGTTCAAGTATCATTCTATTCAATACAGAAGTTCATCTGACTAACAGCCGTAACATACACGATAGATTAAATACTATTCGAAACTAAAACCAAACACTCATAGAGTTCTATTTGAACAACCATAAAATCAGAACACACCGACACTATACTTATCACTTAGTATTGAAACCTTCAATCGAATATAAACAAAGCGAAACTCCAGCTGCGACAGCAGGGGAGAACTCTTATTAGCAGCCCAAGGTCTTTTATTTATGGCAAGTTACCATTTGCCAAAAACAATACACAGGACATCACAAAAACACAATGAAAATTTCATTCACGGTGCATATGGTCACCGCATACTGCTGAAATAAAATTGGAATGCACAGCATACTTCGTGGAAATAGTCGTTAAACAGGCACGATATATGTGTATTTAAATTCAAATATTTAACAATCCATATACTCTATCATAAAACCACAAGTTGCACGGAACAAAATATGATTTAAGTCACACATACACGTTCAATTTCTGTAAAATAGTGCTAGCATGGTGAAGATCTCGGTCAAAAACAAGTACCGGTATTGAATAATATGCATAATTTGCATTTAAATCTTAAGTTTCAATATACAGTTTATAGTTCAAAACGTATTTTTTCACCAAAAAACACAGTGATAAGATCACAGAAACTTAAATGAGCTTCTATCATACGAATTATAGCCAAACTGGAAGAGAAATCTGAATATATACCTGATAATTCACTTCATGAATAAAAGACATGGACACTTTTTCACTTCGTCTATGACGAGGGACGAATTTCAGGAAAATATGTTGTAAGAATATTTAGTAGCAATATCCACTGTGTTCCGTAGAAATACAATTATTGTCGTATAATGATGAAAACCCGGAGAAATTAACATTTTCTTGCCCTGTACTATGTTGTTGTTTTTTTGTCCATAAGTATGCGGTGCCCATCCATTCATTATAAAAGTAACGTAGTTGTATTTCATCAGTATACGGTGACCATATACACCGTGTCATAGAATTTCTGTTAGGATGATAACTGTGCGTTTGGTTGAATTCAGCCCGTTTATGAGGTGTTTAAAATGTTACCGGACGCAATAATGCACGGACACACAACGGACGAAACGCCAATGGATACGATTTCTGACCAGTAGAGTTAAGAATACGGTTCGATCTGTTTCATGTTAGTAAAATGACAAGTACGGTGCATTTGTAGCTTCTTGTAGATCTATACTTAATAATAAAATATTAATAGATGTGTCAAGCCTGTAAGACTTTCATTAACAGGGCATTTATTTATCACTATAAATTTAAAGTGAACAAGAGGTACATATTATTAAGCAACCTGTATTGCACGGAAATTGTTGTGAGGGTTAATGAAACTTTTATATTACCCACCGTACAACGTGAGATTTGCATTTTCTTGGTAATAAACGGTTGCTAGCCATAACATTTTAATGCTACGATTTAATACCGCTCTTGTGTATATAGCTGCGATTTCTATATTAAGCCAGTACACGCAATGGTTTTTCCTTGTTTGTTGGAATAGAGCATACAAGTAAGAAGCAAAATGTCGTTAACATCTCAAATATCTTTTGTCGACATATTTTAAACTGTGAATCGTTTACATAGCATCAATAAATGACAATGGTGATCAAGCAGAACGACGAGGTTCAAGGGTATATAAATAAATGTTAAATTAAAAACGTTTAAAGTTTACAATGCCACTGCGATACACGAGCTAATTGCATGTTCTTTAAAATGAAATATTCATGAGGGAGCTCCAAATATGTACCAATTTATTAGAAACCGTTCAGTTTCTTTTAGTATTTTAATTGTAAACTTATAAATCTTGCAATCTTGATCTTATTAAGTGGTCCCAAACCGCTCAAGGACCTGCTTTGAAAATGATATGTTTATACATCGTTATACACAAGTTTATGTGATATAATATTTCTCAGTTTGTAGTATGCCGAGACTTCTTGCAGAGTTAATTCCTTCATTAGTCCCCTACCGATGTTTCACCGGAGGGGACTATAGGTTTGCCCTCCGTCCGTCCGTCCGTCAGTCCGTCCGTCCGCAACAAATTTTTCCTGCGATAACTAAAAAAGTACTGAAGATACTTCGATGAAACTTGGTACACATATAAACGACAATGTGAGTATTATGCACGACCTTTTATTTTTACCAGAGGAAAAAGATGACGTGACTGTTACTAAAAATAGAAATAAACTAAACCAAACTGGATCCTGCGATAACTCAAAAAGTACTGAAGATATTTCAATGGAACTTGGTTGTCATATAAACGGCAATGTGAGGATTATGCATGATCTTTTATTTTTCACCAGAGGTCAAAGGTCACGTGACTGTTGCTGAAAATAGAAATAAAATAAATACTGTTATAATTCGAAAAGCACATAAGATATGACCGTGAAACTTGGTACAAAGATTGAACTATAAGTTTGCCATCCGTCTGTGTGTATCTCTATTTGTTCGTCTAAATGTTTGTCCGTCCGTCTGTCTGTCAGTCCCCAAAACCTGTTTCCTGCAATAACTAAAAAAGTACTGAACTTATTTCGATGAAACTGGATATACATATAAACGGCAATGTGGAAATGTGAGGATTATGTACGACCTTTTTTCAGCAGAGGTCAAAGGTCACATGACTGTTACTAATAGAAATAAACTTAATACTGTAATAATTCGAAATGGACATAATATATGACCATGAAACTTGGTACAGAGATTGAACTATAGGTTTGCCATCTGTCTGTTTGTCGTTCTGTCTGTTCGTTCATATGTCTGTCTGTCCGTCCGTCCCCAAAACCTGGATCCTGTGATAACTCGGAAAGTACTGAAGATACTTTGATGACATTTTGTATACATAGAAAGAGCAAGGTGAGAATTATGCACGACCCTTTATTTTTCACCAGAGGTCAAAGGTCACGTGACTGCTACTTAGAAGAGAAATAAACTTAATACTATCATGAAACTTGGTACATAGAATGGACTATATGATTGCCCTCTGTCAGTATAGTACTGCAATAACTCAAAAAGTAACTCGAATATCTGGTCAATGTTACTAGATTAGAAAAAAACCCAACTTTATACTGCAGTGACAAATGGGATTTGAATATGAAACTTTGTACATCTACAGATAAAGGGCGATTAGACGGTATTGCACAATGTTTAATAAGTAGGGGTTTTCACCGGTAGGGGACTCCTGTATTGCTTGCAATACTATCAAAGCCTTGTTTAAGTATTAATTCAAGTAAATCCCCATGCGAGTGTATAGATTATGCATGGTTATCAAATCCAAAATAAATTGTTCGATTGATCTTTCTCAAATGACACTAAGAACTTGTTTGGAAATATATGAAGCGTTTTAGAACATATTTAAAAAATCAAACCTAAACAGTGTCTTATAGTTCTCACCCGAAGGATGTATCAATACTGGTTTCCTATTTCTTTATCGGAAATAGCTTGTCAAATCAAAACTGCTTATATTGTCAACTAAACAGTATTCCAATACATCTGTTGAAAGCGTCTCCCTATGTGGATTTTGAAACAGGAGCTGTCGGAGGATAGCGCGCTCGACTTTGCTTGTGCTTGTCAGAGTTACTGTGTTTTTTTTTTCAAAAACAAACTGTATGGGTAGAAGGGGCGAGTTAAACAAAGTTAATTTCGTTTTCGAGTTACTTAGTGGAAAGCATGTTTCTGAATTTCAGAACAGTGATCTTGACCCCACCCACTCTAAATGCAATCTTATGCGATGTCTAGCTATGCGGTATCTATAAATTAAGTTATTATTATCTCATTATTATTAATATTTTAATTTGTTCTAGAGTAATTGAGCGGAAACTGTTTTTTTTTTATCTATTATTAGTAACAGTGACCTTGACACCACCCACCCCACTCCTAATGCAATCCCATGTAAAGTATTAATGTAGGCTTATATGTGTACAAAGATTCATTATCGAGTTGAAGAGTGGAAATCAAAAGTTGACGCCGCCACCCCACCCGCGGGAATGTAAAATGTTTAAGTTTAAAAAGGCCCACAAGTTTGACAAATTTCAAACTAGAGTTACCAAACTTGGCCAATATGTTCATTATAATATGGAGAATACATGTTTCAAGCTTGAATGAAATCCCTTAAGCAATTTCTGAGCAACTAACTTACCGAGAAACTTTTACCAATCCAAATAGCATATATGTTAAATTTCTAAGTGTAAAAAGGCCCATAATTTTGAAAAATTTCAACCTAGAGTTACCAAACTTGGCATTTGGTTCATTTGTATATGGGGAATAAATTTTACAAGTTTGAATGAAATCCCTCAAACCATTCCTGAGAAACTAGCTTACCGTACAACGTTAATCTAGACAAGACGCCGACGCCGACGCCGGGATGAGTAGAACTGCTAACCTTTTTTTTCGAAAAGTCGAGCTAAAAATGCGAACCCGATACATATGCATGTACGTTATAACTGCACCATTCAACATTTTGTATATTAATAAGACGCTCAACGAATGTGGTGTTTAATGTTATTAGGTATATTTTCTATGGTAAATATTTACTTTATAAAAGTGGCACACTACTTGACCAGCCCCTAAAAGTTGTGCTAAATTCACCAATAAATACAATCGGATTGTAATGTGTAGTTAGTACATTTAAAGAGCTCAATAAATATAGGCATAGTATGCCTAATATAGTAATATTGTTTTAAATGTTTTTCGTAGTTCATTATTCAGCCTACATTCGAACAAGAAGTGAAATTCATCTTTTTACATATTACATATGCATTCAATTAGATTTACTTGTGGATGGAATAGGTCTTAGTTTGTACGATCTTCCAGCCTCTATTTCTAGATTGTGTGCAGACATTCTTAGCCTAGATTACGCAAATTTGCAACTGTCTGTTTTAACTTGATATAGATCTAGTTGCATTTTAAAATCAGCAAATGTACAAGAACATTTTGCTATCGATGACTCATTAATATCGTTGAGCCAATTTTGCAGAAAGGCATCATGTAATCTTTGTTTAAATAATAACATAAATAGATTGACATCTCCAACACAAGCCATACATGGTTAAAACCTAATGATTTCAGTAAAACTTTTATCTTGTATGGCCATGGAGCGGAGTCATATGTGCTTTCTAACCTTGTATACATATAATCATAAACTAGTCTCACATACTTAACCATTTCCATCTTTAAAATTTTAAACCAATATTTAATAACACTTCGGTAAAAATTATTTTTATTGGTGTTCTTCCTAGTTCTCCATAAACAAAATTATGAAAAGGATTATTTTACTCTAGGATGGTGTTCTTGCTTTGTACTGAAATGCTTTTCATTGTCTTGTACATTTGGCGATGTTAATGAAAAAGCCATCAAAATCAGGCTTTTAGACAGACTCCAATATTTTAATGTTGTGTCGACATATATTAAGCGTACATATTCGCCTTTAAAAGCCAATATCATGTTCAATTATACTTGTCGTCGTGCTTTGTCGTGTTTTTATCAGAAAACAAAATCCTTAAGAACATGTACGATAATATAAGTGCGCTACCATAAAGTGTTGATAGAAATGTCCGAAGAGAGTGTACAAATTGTGAATTGAACAGTGGATATGGTCCTTAGGCTAAATATAGTCGCTTAATCGGTGTCTTTAGATCATATTAATTTGATCACCGTATTAGGGTAAATTTGTATTTTGGATGTTTTCAGACAACATTAATACATGTGGGCGAGTTTATATACCATTTGCCAAGTCAGCAAAACATATGAACTGAATAAAATTCAATGTCAGACAGCACAAATGTGGAGGAATTTAAACTGCATCACCAGACCTGAAATGCTTTTCATTGTCTTGTACATTTGGCGATGTTAATGAAAAAGCCATCAAAATCAGGCTTTTAGACAGACTCCAATATTTTAATGTTGTGTCGACATATATTAAGCGTACATATTCGCCTTTAAAAGCCAATATCATGTTCAATTATACTTGTCGTCGTGCTTTGTCGTGTTTTTATCAGAAAACAAAATCCTTAAGAACATGTACGATAATATAAGTGCGCTACCATAAAGTGTTGATAGAAATGTCCGAAGAGAGTGTACAAATTGTGAATTGAACAGTGGATATGGTCCTTAGGCTAAATATAGTCGCTTAATCGGTGTCTTTAGATCATATTAATTTGATCACCGTATTAGGGTAAATTTGTATTTTGGATGTTTTCAGACAACATTAATACATGTGGGCGAGTTTATATACCATTTGCCAAGTCAGCAAAACATATGAACTGAATAAAATTCAATGTCAGACAGCACAAATGTGGAGGAATTTAAACTGCATCACCAGACCTGAAACTGTAATGTCTTTCAAAGCAGCCCATACAACGAAATCTTTTACGGACGTTTACCGCTTTTGTCATTAAATAAATGCCTTACGATGCCATACAATGATTACAAAGAACGTCTTCATTTTGATGTAGTTTGGATACCTCTGAATTTTGCTAGTTGCCAGTTTGTAGCGATTAAGGGAATGTTTAGTAATTCCAGATTGGAAGCGCTTCTGTGACAACATGGAATATAACACTTCTTTGATTAATACGATGTTTTGTCAGCAGGCGAAAGAAAAAAACATGTGTTCGTGTTACTTCTAGCATGATATACACTAAAGCGGGCTATGCAATAAACTAATGTAATATAGAAAGAGTACAATGTAGCACACCTTACTTGAAGTTAGAATCGGTTGTAACAATAATGTAACGTGTATCATGGTTGTTTGTTTATTTATATTTTTATTATTGTAATGCAGAAGTGCAATGTAGTAAATCTGTTTTAGGAATCACGATTTGTAGTTACTATAGTATAAACGTTGTTAGAGTAACAATCACATTGATTTTATTGATGCTTTCCAGCAAGGTCATGGGTGTTTGACTAAATTTACTACTGAGAAGACAAGAAACGCGAAATGATACAAAATGTTATCTTTTTGCTTGATTAATTAGTCAATTATCCAAGGTGGGTCTGCTAATCCTTGACAATGAATGTGTGAATAAAATATGCCTAATGCTCCAATGATGCACGTGAACAAGCTTTGTTCGCCTGTTACAATAACAAACATTATTAGTTGGATACTATGTCGTAGTGCAATATGTATGTTTTAAATTGTTTGTATTACATTCTGCTACAGTTTTTTCTTTATTGAAACGAGTTAAACAATCTTTAGTCGAAACAATATTTATTTATCACATGCTATGCCTTGTTTCCCGTGTAATACAACCGTTACGAATATTTCTATCTTACACAAGTGTAAGATAACATTTTGAGCGTTTTCATTGGCTACATATTCTTTGACTGACCAATCGCATGACGTTATTTTGGTGAAATGACGTCGTCAAAATGAAATGACGTCGTGTCAGTACACAACTTTGAGGATTTACGAACTTATTTTTGTAAAATTAGAAGGGTTTTATTTCGTTTGAAAGCATGTGATAAAAAAGATCTGACACTCGTTGTCATTTCATACCATATATTTTATTAAACTCGTCCAGGAAATTCGTTGGTAAGCTCGCCCAAGGCTCGCTTACTAACACAATTCCTGAACTCGTTTAATAAATTATGGTATGAAATGACAACTCGTGTCAGATCCTATATTTCTATCTCTTTTACAAATTATCATTTACGCCCAATGCTAAGTATTGAAATTGCAACTCCATCTCACAATCAGAATTTGCTTTTGACAGTTTTACTTACAGTACACAGCTTCTCGTTGACAGTTTAAACTGAACGCAATTTGCAATTTGAACGGTTTCAGATAGGAAATTGTATTAAAATACTGTTGATAAAACAGATGCGAGCGTTATTCAGTTAATTGGGCTCAGAAGAGCTTATACGGATTTCAGTCATAAATGTAGTTAATTGCAAACATCGCTGCAGCTTTGACGTTTGTAAATCGTGCAATACGCATATAAAACTAATACCAAGTAAATTAGTATAATTTATTGACAAGTAATGTTTAGTTGTCTTCAAAATAAGTATTTAGCAGCAATCTACATGATACTTCACGCATTATTTTCTCCTTATTTGAATTTAATTTAATAAAGGTGCGACTGTTCTTGCGTGTATTTAAAAGCCTTCTGTAGGTGTAAACAGGCACCTGTATGACTTATTCTGCCATAAATGTCTTTATTTCTGTGGTCATTTCCTTCAATGGATGCAGCCATGCTATAAAACTCCTTTTCCGACAAGCCAGTTTATTTCATTTGTAAGACTTTACATAATAAAACGCACTGTCATCAATCGATTTAAAGTTGTCCCAATGCAATAATCATTATTCCCTTTTATTCGCATAGCATTGTAATTTTAACTTAGATCCACGAAGCGTGAATGTCATCACAGAATGCCACGTTCAATCGTCCTGTTTATTTGAAAGAATTGGTGGATAACATGAAATGAATGGCCTATGAGGCACTTACAACAACTTTGCCGTTGAACTAGCTCTTTAGCAACGCGGTTAGTGTGTCCGCCGCTTAAGACGAGTACCGAGTTCAATCCCCCGCAGGCGCTCTGGTGTTTTCACCTAAATGGTGTCAGAAGAAAATTTCTGGGCTTGGACATTTCTTACTGAAGGTGTCAAGACCACGCGGATGCAAGGCACATGTGTGACTGGTCGCAGTTATATTAAAAGATGGAGGATTGTAGTGATTGGCCTAAAAAGGACTTCTAACAGCCTTGTTGTTGGGCTAGCTCTTTCGCGACGCGGTAAGTGTCCGCCTCTCTCACAGAGGACCCGGATTCAATCACCCGCAGGCGCTCATGACTTTTTCAGTTTAAATGTTTGTGTATTTAAGATGCGGAAAGCGGCGATGTTGATTTTTTATTCATAAAACAGATGTCACGTTATACTGATGAATATTTTGCTGTTTTGTTCAGTCTGATGTTGTTTTCAGATTGAGCTAGCAATTAATAATGTAGTCGCCGCTTAGACCGTTTATCCAAATTCTCATTCAACTGCTGTTCATTTGAAATGCAATGAGACATTCGATTAGTATTTGTACAATCGAGATATAAAAAAAACAGCGAACAAATTGAAGGTGAAACTAATGTCTTCAGGGCATGTTTATTCCTAAACAACATAGAAAAACTAAGGAAATCGCAATATACCGGTATACCAAAGAGCAATAATTCTCTGCAAAGTAATCAGGCCGGAACGACGTAATAATTTGTGCATGTCCTTTTTGTAGGAATATTGCACATAAAAGTTCTTCGAATTCGAGTCATTGGTTCCTGAGATATCGTGCGGGAATGAAATGAACCTATTACAATTATCAAGATCATATTTAAAATCAGAGGGCATTAACTCCCTGAACAGACCAGACCAGAAAGATCTGACACTATGCGAATGTACTTTTGTCGCGATGCTGCTCACACAGTTTCATTGAATTTGAGTAATTAGTTCTCGTATTAAAATATTTTATTTGTAAAATAAAATATGGAAATAACGTCCTGAAACAAGAACTGTCAGTTGCTGTATTGTTTGAAGTTAAGGACTTTTGAACTTTAAATGTATGTATGCATATCTAAGGGACATAAGTGTATCAAAATAAAAATAAAACATAGTAATGGGGACTGTTGCACCTGATGCTGGGGGTGATTACAAATATATAGTCCAAGTTCACGTTAATTCCTTATGCAGTTTTGAAATTATTAGATTAAAATAGAACTTTTAACATAAAAATCACAGTGAACATAGGCATAACTTTGTCAAAATACAAAACAGATTAATGGGGATTTTTGCTCCTCAACTAAACTCAACTCAAATTATTTGTTTCCCCCAGTGTGGATGTTTTTAAAATAGAACACAATTTATAAACTACATATTACAATTGATGTACAATATAAAAATGCATATGGCATGTTATACATAATACAATATATATAACAATATGCATACATGGTAATTCATTGAAAGCTATTGACAAAGTCACACTAGTTCTAACAACTATAACAGCAATTACTTCCTAGTGATACTTGACTCATTTTACTATATAAATGTACGATATGTTTAAGAATTTCTTGTTTAATGGCGTTATCAAATATAGGTTGTATTGGAGCATCGAGCATTCTTAATCTCAAGTTATACTGTCCATTGCCTCGAGTTCGTTTTTGTACAATCATACCAAAAGGCTGCGTGTTTTTGATCGAAATGACTTTCTCTCAACCAGGATGATATTTCACACTCACATAAAACATGCGCAAGATGATCATAATAAAACTGTTCGCAATATATATGCCCAATTCAAAAGGTCTACACCACAACCTTGCTATTGTTAGCATTGCCCCTCTAAAGTTGCTTATATTTGAAACACAATGGCCGGTTTGAATACCGGGTGTAAAATACGATAGAAAAAAGTCCGTGTCATTTGTGGGCCATTTCGATTTACAATCAAAGGCCAATAACTCCCTGAACAATCATCAGACCGGAACGACCTGAAAATATGCTCATGTTCGCCCGAATCGGATGATGTATGTACGGTGTCATTGAATTCGAGTCATAAGTTAAAGAGATCTCGCGCGGAAAGGAATTGCCGGACGGGAGGACGGGCGGACGAACGGATGACATAGAGTATGACGGTTAAAATGTCTGGAGATTCATTTGACACCCCAACAGTAAAATACACAATAGGCTTAACAATTGAACATAATAAACACCACATACTATTTAAAAACCGTTTTATCACCACTCACTCATCAATGTGACATTGCGTTCGTCCCGTAACTGTTACAGAAATCGTCCGACAACGGTGACCGAAGATCGTCCCGTGTCCATTTCTCGTGATACCGAGATCTCAGACAGTGTAGCAGGTAGGGACAATATCTTGTGAAGAAACTATATCTTAATAATTTCGATAGCAGTTGATAGCTTATAGTGATCGAGGATTGGGTCGGCGTTCTTATGTCGTTCTATAATTCGGCGCCATATAAAGCGGTTGGTATTAAAAATATTCGCATAGTCCTACGGAGAAAAGAGGACTGACACACTTTGGATGGAGTCCCCGACAGGCCATAGCGAAACATGCGTGACAGCCTGTGTTTTTTTCTATATAATCGCCTCCATAAAGAATACCTTCTTATTGGTTATTTCGGCGTTTGGTTAAAACTAAAACGTTTGACTTTTCAACGTTCATATCTATTCGCCATATTTTACAATATCGATAAACAATATCGACAAGTTTTTGGAGTAGTAATGTATTAAGTGCCACCAGGTCTACATAGTCGGGAAACGCTGGATTACCCGAATTAATACCAAGTACCATCAACCCTTGAGCGCTTGCTTCTAATTCCCTTAATAGTTCGTTTATAGAGCCGAGGTTAAAAAAAAATCGAAAATACCCCGCCTTCCCTAACGCTGCGTACTACCTTAACGGGAACTGATATGGAGCTCCGCAGGTGTATTTGACACTGAAGGTTGTCGTAGGACGCTTTTAGGATTCGCAGTATTTTCTCTCATAAAGCTCATTTGACCTTATTTTAGGAACAGTGCGCTGTGCCATACGCTATCGAAGGCATCCTTTGATATAGACTAGTAACATATACATCATTGTGTCGCTCAATATGGTAATAAATTGTTTCTTGCAGGTTTAATGCGGTAGTGACGCAGCTTAACTGTTTTTGAAAGCCTTGCTTCGCGCAAGGGAAGTCAATAGTGTTGCTGACTATGTGAACCTTAAGTCGAGATAAAACGAGACTGGTTTATAAATGTTAGGGTTGTATTTTAGCTTCCCGTTTCCTTTGTATATGTGTATTAAAATGCTAGTTTGCCAATTCGTGGGAAAACCTTCTCGTAGTGCAAGATAAGACTTGTGAAAAAAAAGTTTAAACTGAAAATCTATGTGAACAATGGACATAACTGTTTCAAAATATAAAACAGAGTTATGCACTAATGCACCTATTGCAGGAAATGATGACAAATGTATATTCAAAGTTTCAAGTGAATAACTTACATAGTATTGAAATAATACGACTTTTGAATAAAACGTTAAACTGAACATTTATGTGAAAAGGGGACATAACGCTGTAAAAAATACTATACAGAGTTGTGTGGATTGAAGATCTGATGCTGTTGTTGATGACAAAGGCATATTTTAAATTTCAGGTAAATAAAGTTTGAAGTTATAAGACTTTTGAATAAAAACTTTTACCTGAAAATCAATGTAAAAAGGAACATAACTATGTCAAAATACAAAATATGTGGATGGTAGCACCTGATGCTGTTGTTGATGACAAAGGCATATTTTAAGTTTCAAGTGAATCAAGTTTGAAGTTATACGACTTTAAAACGTTAACCTGAAATTCAATGTAAAAAGGGACATAACTATGTCAAAATACAAAACAGAGTTATGTGGATTGTAGCATCTGATTGTGGCTATAGTTGATGACAAAGGTATGTTCCAAGATTCAAGTTGATAACTTATGAAGTTTTGAAGCAACAAGACTTATGAATTAAAACTTAAACCCGACAATCTATGTGTAAAAGGGGTATAACTATGTCATAATACTAAACTGAAATATGACGAATGTTGCACTTGATTAAAGAATTGATGACAAAGATGCATTCCAAGTATCAAGAGAATAACTTATGATGTACTTAAAAGTCTGTGAAATAGGGGCATAACTCTGTTAAAATACAAAACAGAGTTAATTGGAATGTAGCATCTGATAATATAATGGATGACAAAGGTATATCCCAAGTTTCAAGTGAATATCGTGCATGTATAGTTTTGAAGCTACAGGACTTTTGAATATAAACTTTAATCATGTGCAGACGCCGACGCCGGGGTAAGTAGGAAAGCTAACGTCTTCGAAGAGTCGAGCTAAAAACCATTCAGACCGGAACGGCCTGACTGTATGCGCATGTCTCTTGGTACAGATGCTGCATATAAAGTTTCATTGAATTAAAGTCATTTAGTTCCGGAGATCCCTCGCAGAAATGAAAATATCCTATTAAAATGTCCTATTTATAATTATAGGGCAATACATCCATGAAAAAAATAAGACCGAATAGCATGACGGTATGTGCGTGTCCTCTTCGTATGGATGCTGCGTATAATGTTTCATTCAATTCCAATCAAAGAGAACTGTAACTCCCTGAAAAATGATCAGACTGAAACAACCTATCACAAATTAATATAACAAAACACTTATTTACATTAATTCCTAAGTAATAGTGTAACTTGTTACTACACAAATTCAAAAATGTACTCAATATTGTCCGAACATTCGTGTAAACGCGCCAAGAAAGCAACATCAAGTGTTGGTAAAATAATAGTTAATATAGTTAACATTTTGTAGATTTACTTATTTTTATAAACATTATTGTGTAAGGATGCATTTTTTAGTATATTATTATGCCACTAGTGCACAATTACGTTGAAGATGCTGACCCAATATTTTTAAGCGTTATTATACCACTGACCGATAACACAAATCATCCCCGCCTACTTTCTGTATTATCATGTCCCTGACTGATAACACGTTTTAGCTCCGCCCACATTAACGAATATCATGCTACTGTGTCAAGTGCCAGGATTGTTTAGTCCCGACCACTTCTCGGAACTACTTTTCGTAGGAGTGGAATGTCTCTTACGTCGGTAAAATGTAAACAAATAATATATCTATTCAATGACAACATTATAATTGACATTTTGTGGAAGAAACATTTAAACATTATTCAATTAACAAGAATTAAGTTATTATGTCAAATAAGCATTATGCAAAAACATGCAATGCACAGCATAAAAAACTTGTCTGTACAATCTTAGAAAGCTGATATTTTTAACAGCTAAAAAAATGCAATCAGATATTAAAACAATTGAAATTCACCAAAGAATTGGATAAAATTGTGTTCCTTTTTATCTAAAAAGAAAAAATGGCTGAGGATATGAAACCAAATCACTCAGATCATAAATTGTATCAACAAATGAAAAGGAACTGCAAAGTCCCTAATTATTAATCATTATTCATACACCATTACATACAATTCAGGAAAACCATTGCTGTAGGGTTAATCCGGGTAAGTACGGACAGTTGCAGTGTACTGTAAGTGTAAGTCTTACTAAGAAAAAAGCTACTAAAATAATTGTATTTTGTGTCACTTTAATACAAATGCAATGTTTTAGAAAAATGCTTCTAAGAACCGTTATTTTAAATAGACAAAAGAAATGTTTTAATCATAAGAAATCAAACAAATACTAGAATCTAGCCAGGCAACAAAAATCATTTTATTTGAAATGAACGGTAAAAAAAAAAGAAAAAAAAGAAAACATGCTTTTTAAGAAATTATGGTCAATTTAACAAAAACGAAATCTTACTTTTGATTAGAAATTCAAATAAATATCTATATAATAAAGATAATACTACAGTAGCCAATGTAATTTGATTTTCATAACAAATTAATTTACTTAAAAATTAAAGACAAACATAGGTTTAAAAAATAAAAACAATATATTTTAGTGAACTTTAATGCAGAAAAGCCAATGGATTTAAAATTACTTCAGTCAAACATGAACATTGAAATGAAGGAGAGAAAGAAATTAGAGAAATGATGCACAACAATAGAAGAACATGAACTTAAAAAATATATGATGGTCAACTAGGATTGTTTTAATTTACAGTCATAAAAAATAGACAAGATAATCTGCCTATTTATACAGTAATACATGTCCAATAGAAAGTGACCAAAAAGTCACATTAATAATTGTACTGTCGCAACAACTTTCACATGTTAATTCTTTGCTTTCACTGGATGTCAAGCTGAAAATATTATAGAAATTCTGTCACCTTTTGAAACTTACTCAAACTAACATAAACAAAACCCATATGTGTATACATGACTTAATTAATTATATAAATATTGAAATAGCTAGCTCTAAAATGTTTATTGAATAAGCAAGGATAATGTGCACTCAGTCTCATGCGGCTATTTAATACCAGGACACTCACCAACTACTGACTCTGTCAGGAAGCACATGATACAGAAGCTTCGTTGTACGATACCCGTCGTTGTCGCACCAGTATTATGCAGCTCAAAACAGCTCAAAACACCATGCGAGTCCACATCACAGACACAGCAAGCTGCATCTCTGAATCCTGCAGTTGCGTTCCCCACCCACTTTGACATCACACGTGGGGGATAGTGTTTCAGAGCAATCGTCAACATCTCAACTAAGAACTTTGAACGCATTATGCACTGATGGAAATGTTGATTAACGACTCATTCAAAGATAAATCCACTGAACGTTTTTACTTGTAAATCTGCTGTTGTTTTTTTGTTAATCCTACGTTGTTGAATGTTCACAACACACTCTGACACATACAGCAGCTTTTGAAAAATCGTTCATGTCAACTGCAGTCAACTTCTTGTGTGTGTTTATAGATACAATGATGTAAATGTATATATATTGCGTTTAATGTTACAATGAGTAACAATGTTTCGCGTCAAATTTGTGTGTATTGATTAAATGTGTTAAAATGGTATTTTTGACGATTTTATCTGGAACTATTTTTCATGCGTAACTATGCATCGCCGCAAGAAAACTTCATCAGGCTGTCTCATTTGCATATTGTGTTGTACTGCTTATGTTTGCGATTATTTGTTTATTTTATTTTTTCTTAACATTTGCCAAAAAAAGTGGCATACTAAATAGAATATATGATTGGTGACTTTTGATATCATGTGCTATCAGACTCGTCCGATATGGCTAAGAAAAGGCTCGGCAAGCCGCGCCTTTCCCTACGCCATATCGGACTCATATATGCTCTATTTATCCTGCTACTAACCCAAACAGTGACCTAATAAAGCGGTGACCGTATAAACTTGTTGATATCCGGCAGTAGAAAAAGCTAAAGCTCGCCCTATTTTCATCTTCTAAGCCTCACCGGATAAACTTTCTCCATCCCGGCACCAACCATGTATGCTCTATTTATAGGAAATATGTTATACTTTCTATCGAGGAGATCTTATTGTATGGGGGCCATTTAACCTTGCTATACTGGCAATGGAATTTACAATTTTATCTTAATATTGTATTGCTACATTTAATTATTACAGAATTTGTACGGTTAACAAAAGTTGTGCTTGTGTTATTTCTTTATATGTCTATTGCGTATGCCCCATTTAGAATCCATCAATGACTTGTCACATTCCATACAAAAGATCATGTAAGTTCACCAAAATAATTGGAAACGTCCAATGTACCCGTCAATCTGTACAGACAAATCAAATCGCCTAGGTTATCATTGGATCAATATTATGAACATAACTTTTTTTCACGCTTTCTTGAAAGGGTGATTTTTACTTTTTATACTTTTATTTCATCCTACCGCTAAATGATTGTGACTGTACAACATAACTATAAACTTTTTATAATTATTAAATATACTGCAAAAGTTTTACTACAAATTTATTAGTGTACAAGACAACACATTTTAATTAGACTTAACAGTGATTGCAACATTTCCGCATTGTTTTAATACACAGTTAATTAGATAATTAGTTAATTAGATATTTAATTACTTATGAAATATCCAATGTGCTGACATAATCTAATATTTATGATTTTGTAATCAAAGACATTTTTATCGATTTCCCTGATTTTGATGAATTTACAACCTGAAAAGATGTTTTTATTATAGCTACCGGAAGATAATGAAAAATGGAGGTCATTTTTTTAATGAATCAAATATGGATAGAGGGTCACCCAAGGAACAGTTCTGTGAACTTATTTTGAAATACAACGGCAGTCATTTTTTAATGAATCTATATAATTTGAGTAAATTGGATTGAGTGTCACCCAAGGAACAGTTCTATGAAATTATTTGAAATACAACCAGTGGTTTCATACGAGAAGATTATTTATAGTTTTCAATATAGATTCATAAGAAAAAAAAGCCCAGTGAATTTATCCAAACCAAAAAATCCACCAAGTGGTTTCAGAGGACAAGATGTTTAAAGTAAATTAAATGACTGCATACTACGATGAACAACAGAGGATGCACAGCCACTAACCACAAAAGCTCACTATTTAGAATTTCATAACGTATGGTAAATACATCTAGCACAATATATGATAAGCAATAATTTCAAATGATATGTATCCCTGGAGAAGACACATTTAAATCTCGTGTAACCATTGCAAACCATGAAATTCAAATACACGATACATTACAATTTTACAGTTTATATTCTTTATGTTATTGTTAAATATAATTACGTTTATGCAGGTTTGTGCTGATATGCTAAAGGTCACGTTTCATACCATAAACCATTTAAAATGATGTTAGAACCAACAGCACGCAAGTTATTATTTCTTTTGGCTGAATATTCCGAAGTACCAATGACAGATCATTTGGCAAGTAGAACATTATTTTATCCTAAATAAGTAACGTTTGTCCATCTTTCCAAAGATCATATCAAGTCAATTCCGGTTAAGATAAACACCCAAAGAACAAGAAACAATGGTTGTTTGTAAAACAGGTATGCCCCCTCAAAGTTAAAGCAATCTTTTAAATATCAAGTTTAGTGAAGATCGGATGAAAACTATTGGACAAAGAGAGCGTAAACTGCGAAAAAGGCCAATTGTAAATATATATCAAGGGCCATACCTCAGTAGTTCCTTGGACGATTTGATTGGTCATCACACATTGGCTGAGATGTGATGCCCTCAAACATGTTCATCAAGTTTGATGAAAATCGGATGAAAACTGTTGGACTTCAGAAAGCAGAAACGGTTAAAAAATCTTATTTTAGATAGTTCAAGGGCAATACTTCCACAGTTTCAGAGACGATTTTGTTGATTATCAAACGTGACGGAGATATTATGCCCACACAGATTCAGTGAAGTTTGGTGAAGGTCTTATAAAAATCTGTTAAAAAACTTTGGCATAAAAGGCCAATTTTATATAAATCAAAGGGCCATAACTTTACAATACCTAGAGCGATATGGTTGATTATCGAACTTTGCCGATATATTATGTACCCAAACATTTTCATGAAATTTAGTGAAGATTGGATCAAATTGTTGGACTAACATTAAAGTGGCCTACCGACCGACCGACATTAGCAAATCAATATACCCCGTCATCTTAGATTGGAGACAAAGATGTATTTATTCTCACCAAACTTATCGTAAGGGATCCAAAGGTGCAGTAGTGTTGAATCAGGACAATTAAAAAGCAACAATATACCCTTTATACAGTGCAAGGGGTAGAAACACAAAATCTGGTCTACATACGGACAGTGAGTGGGCTCAATATATACATCTTGGTTACGTGAGCTAACAAGACTGTACTTTTTAAACTGGACACAGTAACTTAAAAATAAATTCTAAACCATGGCCTGCTTACTTTGAATACAAATGAAATATTTTTTTTTTTCAAATATAACTGTTTATTCACCCGCATAGATCAACAGTACCATACACAAAGTAAATACATGCACAAATCAAGCAAAAAATATTCATGTAACCAGAAATCATATAATCATATAACACATTCAATTTCATGTAATAAATACATGCACATATCAAGCAGAAGTATTGTATGCATAAAACATAAAGCTTGAAATACTGACATTTTCAAGAGATTTATGATTGCAGGTGATCAAAACAGCGAAAAAGGAAAGAAAGATGCAAACTATCATGCATAACATCGTAGATACATGTCGTTAATTACAATCTACAAGGGAATTTACAAGTTTCCACAAACTTTTACATTCTTCGTTCATATTCGATTTTTGAATAATTGTAAAGGTTAATTTGCACATATGTTTAAGACCATGGATGCTTGGAGAGAGCGATTTTCTTATACAGATGTAAATATAATTCCCTATATTAAAATGAACTCATAAGCTAATTTTGATAACTCTAGTTTCTGTTAATTTCCAAACATAAAATGTTGTATTTGGTTGATGATTTTTCTGTTGAGCCCAATATGAATGACCTAGGGTCAAATTCAAAATTAGTATCTGTAAATTTTATCGTTCTAGTTACCTCTGTTAATAACAGCTGTACAATATTACAGCTACAAAACAAGTGGAAAAGTGTTTCTGGCTCTTTACTACAGAAAGAACACTTATCAGAATCTTTAATTTTCGTCTTATTAAGCAAAATATTGGTGCACAGAATGTTATTGGTCAATCTTGCTTGGAACCATTGCAAATAGGAGTCTTTAGTAGTTCTAAAGATCCATTCATGAATAATTTTCGAATCACTTTGGGATATATTAAAGAAACTGTTCCATTTTACCTGACACGTGGGAATTTCATTATTCTTTATCAACATCTTATAAACATGTGTGGAGTTTTTATTTTCAAACAATATTGGTTTAATGTAACTCGGTACAATAGGAAAGGATGGATCATGGAATTGTTCATTGTTTAACTGAAGCGAAAAAAAGTATTTCTTTTATAGATTTTTTAATCCCTTCATACTCTAAAAAGTTCACTGCTACCCCAAGTCTTTCTTCCAGATCCGTCCTTTGTACAAACATTCCATTTTGATTCATAATATCCTTTATATATATAATTCCTCTATCAAACCATGATTTAACAAAGAAATATTTGTTTCCAATTAACATTTTATGATTTAAAAACAGTGGTAAATCTAGAAATGTAGTAATGTTGTCTATATGCAAAATATCTATAAATTCGACATATGAATGTAACACGTCTTTCCAAAAAGGGTTAGCTATGTTGTTGATAATGGTTTCCACATAATATTTCCTTAGGTTTATCAGCTTATTTGTTTCAAATATATGTCTTGAAACAAGATTGTAACAGCTGTTGTTATTACCAGTTACTTGAGCCATGATAATTTTAGTTGTTTTTTTGCATAAGCATATATGCTTATCATTTTTAAACCAACTTCGTTATAATATTTGTTCAAAATGTTACCTTTTATTTTAGGAGGCCCTTGCCGGACAAAATTGTAAAACATAGTGTTTACTTTATTCAATACATCCTGCTTTGGGTTTGGCAGTGTGCTCAACAAGTAGGTTAAAAGAGGCAAACGGATTGATTTAATGACCGTTATTTTACCACTTGGTGTCAATTCTCTTCTGTTCCAAGATTGTATGCATTTATCAATACTTTCTATTTTTTCATTAAAATTCATGGAGATCATTTTTTCAAGAGCTATATGAAATTGTATTCCTAATAACTTAAATGTAGTGACACCCCACATAAGTTTCCATTTTGTTTTAATTGATCTTGTACTAAATTTCAATGCACACATCCAAATTTCATGGGTTTTTTCAAAGTTAACTTTGAGACCAGAATGTAAAGAGTATTTATGAAGAACATCTAAGGTATTTTTTTAGAGATTTTTCTGATCCATCTAAAAGTAGAGTAGTATCATCTGCAAACTGTGATATTTTATATTCTGTACCGTGAATGCGTATTCCCTTATTGCCTTTGTCATTTCGGATTTTAATAGCCAATAATTCTGCGCAAAAGATAAAATGTATGGGCTTATCGGGTCTCCTTGGCGACATCCACGGCATATTTTAAAGAAGTTTGAAAAAAAACCATTTAATTGTACTGCAGTATGTGTCTCGTGGTAAAAAAAGGAAATCCACTAAATAAAAATCGGTCCAAAATTAAAGAAAGACAATGTACTAAAGATAAAGTCAAAGGACAGGGTATCAAAAGCCTTTTCAAAATCAATCATCATTAACAGCCCTGGAATATTATTTTCCTCAGTATAATTCATTATATCGTAAACTAGTCGAATATTTTCTCCAATAAATCTTCCCTGTATAAATCCTGTTTGATCCTTATTAACTAGAACATCTAAGACAGATTTTAACCTTGTTGCAATCGTGCCTGACGCTAATTTATAGACTGTGTTCAAAAGAGTTATGGGACGCCAATTTTTTAAAAATTGTTTTGGTTTATCAGCTTAGGGTATGCATGTAATTACTCTCTTTCTGAGTTACTGAAAGTTCCCCTTTGATTAAAGCAAACTTCAAAGCGCGGACAACAAAAATTCCAATTTTAATCCAAAACATTTTAAAGAAATTGGATGTGAAACCATAAGAACCAGGACTTTTGTCATTTTTCATATTTTTTAGTGTGTTAGAGAGTAACAAAGGGCCTTCCAAAAGTTCGGATTGATCTTTACTTAGTTTTGGGACATTAATACTACCTAGAAAGTGTTCAATGTCTGGCTTAATAGACTCTTCATTTTTGCAATACAGTTTTTTATAAAACAATTCCGTTTCTTTTAAAATATCTGCTTGATTATAAATATTTTCACCATTACTGGATTCTAAAAAAGGAATAACTTTATTTGTATAGTGATATTTTTCTAAATTACAAAATAGTTTGGTCGGCTTCGCTCCATTATCAATCCATTCTGCCCTAGATCATATAATACTTCCATTCATTTTCTCCTTTCTTAATATTTGTAATTCCATTTTCAAATTTGTTATAATTTCTTCATTTTCCTCGTTTATATTCCCCTCTAATTTTTAAATTTCTTTTATTAATGATTGTTCACGACTTTTATTACATTTATTTTTGTATGATGAAAAAGAAATTGTTGACCTCCTTATTTCCATTAGAAATGTTTCAAGAAAAAGCTGGTCGTAGATGCTGAATTGTAAATCATCGTTACTAACCATAGTTAAATTATCAAAATTGTATTTGCCTTTTAATTTCTTCAATTGTAGCATTAATGCGATTAACGTATTCTTGTTCAATTAACAGGGAGTTGTTACACTTCCAAAGTCCTTTGCCGTGAGAGATATTTATAAAATCAAGTGTTAATGTTATAATGGAATGATCTGATCGATAACTTATATCTATGTTACATTCCCTCACATGCGGTAAAAGGTCACCAGTAATTAGGAAAAAATCTAACCTTGCTTGCTGAATAGGATTAGTTCTTCGCCAAGACTATTTTCGCAAGTGTCCATGAATTTCTCTAAATGGATCAACAAGGTTTCTATTTAAAATATAATCGTTTAAAACTGTTCTGGCATTTTTAATATTATAATCTGACTTATAGTTATCATAGTCTAAGCTTGTATTTAGCACTAAATTAAAATCGCCGCACCAAATGAAAGAGTCATTGTTGATGTGATCAAAGTTGTTACAAATATATTCGTAGAACCCTGGCGAATCAGTGTTTGGACCATAGATGTTTATAAGAGTTATTTTAGTGTTGTTAATTGTTATATCTAAGATAATGTAATTACCGTTTTCGTCTTTGATAGCATTATTTATTTTCGCATCTACACCTGTATTAAATAAAATCACAACCCCTCTGGCGTTTGATTTGCAATAACTAAACCCAACTTCTGCATTCCATTGTGAGTATAAGCTCTTTTCCATATCTGCTGTAAAATGTAGGTCCGGTAAGCAGTATATATCGAAGTTCATTTCTTTCAAAAATTGGAAAACATCGGCTCGTTTTTTAGGATCGTTTAAACCTCTACAATTATACGAAAGAATTTTAACTTTAGTCATGTAAGTAATTTATTTTTGTATTCTTATTAAATGAAATAAAAATTACTTCAAATACAAATATGTGACATAGTATCAAGGCTGGTAGTTTCATATTCTTCAATGATCTGCCCTAAATATCTGGCTAAATACTACTGCATGTATTTGCCAGCCTTCCATGGAGCATACATCGCTAATACAGACAATTCACTTGCATTTGTATAAATGTGATTTCTAAGTACTTTGCATAGTGAAATTAGTTTTTCAGAGTGTTACTTTCAGCTTTGTATAGTTTTGTAAACAGTTGAGAAAACTAGAGTGAAGACCACAGTTATAATAAAGTCACTACAAATGTATAGGCCAGTCGGGCTGGGTTCTATGCTATGTACACATTGTTTTTTATCCACGCCTCTATAATAAACCATTACTTCTGTAACCTAGGCCTGATTCAAGGTAATTTACCTGTCCCTATTTTACCGCGGCAAATTGCACGTTGCCTGCAGTGCGGAGAACACGATGTGTTTTCTATGCCGATTTTTATTGACATTGACATCGTGTATTAAATAGTATCAAGTGTTTCCATATTTGCATATTCAATCACGCGTTTATCGAAATCGGCTTAGTTTACATTTATGATCGGTGTTGATGAATCGCGTGCAAGAGTATAAATGTGTCTAAGAACAATGCATATTGATATATGATATTATAAGCCCAATTAATTCTGTTTGGGTTTTATGTCTCCCATGGTATTGTTATAATTAATTATCGATATGTTAACAGGATTTTACTATGGTAATATGATACAGAGGACATTTGTTGATTTCAGCGACGCAGTCTCAACTGGTGCAGTCGGAGCTCAGTAAGCTGGACGCAATCAATCATCGTACTCTGACGTCATCATCGATTCTAAGATTATTAACTGTCTGTTACAATAAAGAGTTAAATATTGTCTACGAGACTTTTGCTAATAGTTTCTTCTTCCTTGCAGTCTATACAACGTATACTGCTGCATATGATATCAATTGAGTACATACATTTGCAAAAAATAACATATTATGTGATACATGTACATGTGCATATATGTGTCCTACCGATTTACATATGAAATGTTGAATGTCTTGTTTTTTTTCTAGAAGAGAATACAGATATAATGAACATAAATTTGATAAATATTTGTTAAGTAAATTTAATTTAATTAAGTTCATTTTATTCGGCATTAAAATAAGAGTTATATAATATTTATTCCATATCATTTCCGCGAGCGTGAATAAATACATGTAGTAGTTTGCATATAGCTAATAGAAGTGTTGTTATTTTATTTATATAATTATATCTGCATGTTCTTATCTCGTTATATGAAATGCTTTTTATTTAGTAGTATAAATGGATCATCAATAAGGCTTAGCATTTTATCTTTATATCCAATTCTAAACATCGTAATCCTATAGTTTTAAATTCATGTGCCAAAATCTCTTTTTGCGCATTTTGGTACTATGCTACATGCATTACACATGTAATGTAATCTATAAAATGATTGATTGCATTTTAACAATATTTCCTCTTCCAGTCCCCATAATACACTTTTTTTTCAATTTCAAGGAATTAAAAAGCAGGAGACGTCATATTCGGGAAAACTTGAAACCATCTGTCATGCCGATTTGCAAATATCTGAGACAAATATCACGTTGTTCGTAGCATTTTTATCTGTGTTAGTTTTGATTATGACAATCCGATATTTTAAGGACAATAATTCTAGACCTTGAGCCTATGCAAATGTTGTATGTAAAGCTGCAGCATTTGGACCACTTGTGATAAGTTGTACTTTCAGTTGATTGTACGAAAACACAGATCGCCATTAAATCGACATATTCACAGACAATTGACAATTTCCAACACTTTTTTCACCGATTCAAAAACGAAAACTACACTATATATAAAGGAAAGAAATAACAGAATTCCCGATTCAGAAATAGTCTCGAGAATGGTGTCGTTTATAAGTAAACATCTATTGAAATGGCAAAACAATTTATAAAGCATTTGTAACGCTTTTCGTCGATATATTAGTACATGTGCATCACTTACATAACAGTTACATTACACATCAATTTATGCAAGTTAGCCTAGTGATTAGCGTGTCATACTTTTGACTCGGAGGGTGTGGGTTCGAGTCCCGATAAACACTTTTTTTTCTCTTTTAATGCCTTTTGGATATAGAATATGTGTGTTTGTTAGTACATATGTTTTGGTAATTGAATTTAAGACATTTTTTAAAATACGAACATCTGTGAGTAAGTCCCTTTATTTGATATGTAATTAAACAGCGATTTAACGCTCAGCTGGTAAGTTCGATGTATATACTGGTAAGTTCGATGTACATACTGGTAAGTTCGATGTACATACTGGTAGGTTCGATGTACATACTGGTAAGTTCGATGTACATACTGCGTTTGCTTGTTGACCCCTTATAGTGACAAGTGTTTGACCGAAAAATAATTTTAAACAATTATCCTTATCGAAACTTACAAAACCTGTATTAAGAAAATCACAGCCTTTATCACACTGCATGCTTTTGTACTGCTTTAAGTTCATTGTTATCAATTGATTTCATCTCCATGCGCAATTCCATTTTCTATGAAATCGTGAAGTAACACACGTGTACAAAACGTTTTACGGTACATCCTGTAACTAGAACATAATATAAGTACCAATGTCATGAACATTTAAACCGCACAACTCACAACCGTCTTTGCAAAGTAAAGTAATTGCATGAAAAACATCAAATCATTTAAACAGTGATTTAAATGCAAGTCTTGTTTGTTTTTGGACACGTTTACATGTAGAAAACATCGATTAAACGGTATTTGGATTGGTCGTTAAAAACCCTTTGTTTGACTACATACATACATGTAGGTATTACTTGTTTCACCATTTAATTGTTTATTCTGTTATGGCATTAACCACGGACTACAAACGATAATGGGTCTATATACGAAAATACCAATTGATATGGTGGCTGATTTCTGCCATATCGTTCTGGCGTGTTGGCGCCTTTGAGGACGGCAGAACGACAAATCTAAGGCGCCAACACGCCAAATAAGGACCGCCATAACGAGATATTTAAGTGTCGTGTTGTCGTTTTGGCGCGTACAAAATTGTCGTATTGTCGCCCTTATTTTATCGTTGGAAGGCCGCCAACACGCCGTCACGCCAGAACGATAAATATGCGCGCCGATACCACCAAACAGGTATTTGTCGTTCTGGCGTGTTGTCGTTTTGGCGCCCTTCAAAGGCGCCAACACGCCAAAACGACATGGCGGAAATCAGCCACCATATGTGTAATATCTTACCATTGAATTTTAAATAGATTCACACATGTAGATACATGTATATATGTATATAGATACGTGTGTGTTTAAATCAAAGACTACAAAATCGTCGACATTTGTTATCCCACGTGATCTACAATCTGTAATGTATTTGGTATTTACAGTATTTAATTATCAAAGCTGATGCAAACAAAGAATAAACACAACAATTAAATAACTTACAAGGAATATCATTTTCAGAAAAAAAGCAGTTTTAGATTTACGAGCAGATACGTGTATAAATGATTACGTATTCAATCTAACAACTGTAATTATAATATTAGCGCAGTCTTTTCTAGCCTTACATTCATTTCGCATTATTTTTACAGTTTTTTTAACATTGATTTCCAGATCATGTGTTTAAATTAAACATTGAGTTCCAGAATATAGTGTGTTTTGTTTAAGAGCACGCGAAACGTCTAATCTTACAAATGCCTAACATACCGCCCTGGAAAGAACAATATAATCTTTCTGTCTGATTAAGTAAGAAATCGTCTGCATTTGTAAAGCCGCTATTTTATGATAGAAGTAAAACTGATACACGTTGAAGTCCAATATAGCGCGTGATTCGACGCCTATCACATTTTTGGCTTGCAGCTTAGCGCAGTATAAACTTGAGATTAAATTGTACATTCACGTATGTGTGTTTGTCACATTGTATTAGCTTGCTATAATGTGGTGTTGCTTATATAAAATTACTTTCAACAATACGCACCATAAAAGTTTTTTTAGTTCACGTGGTTTAGTTTAGTAGATAACACTGGTTGATAAGTAATTATAATGCAAAGTTCTTGAAATCATACTTATTTATTGATTACAAATGTAAGCTCTCTGTTGTATGTATAACCGCATACTATATTTGGTAACAATTAATTACATTTCAATAGGATTGTAATTTGAACATGACTTAATACAATTTTACCAATACATTAACAATTTATATCATTTTTCCCCTATACTGAGATACTGATGGACAATACATTGGTATGTTTTTCTTCATCTCCTATGATAAATGTTATTTGTTATATTTGTGTCCAAAATGTTTAGCGTATTCCGAACTCTTTAGTGCTGATTGTCATATTGTAGACTTTTTTTCCAATAATGTTCAAAAAGAATAATTGCATTCCTTCTGGCCATATAAATGGTGCTTTGCTTTTCGATTCTTATTATTGCATTATATTATATATCTGTCCGAAGATGTAAGCGTATTTCGAAGTCTTAAGTGCTGATTATCGTATGTGTGACAGTTTTTCCCAATAATCTTCAAGAAGAATAATAGCATGCCTTCTGGCCATGAAAAAGGTGCTTTGCTTTCTGATTCTTATTTTTGCGTTATCGTTCTATGGTTGTTTTAACTTGCAATTGTCCAGTTTTACAGCTGTGTCAATTGCGCTAAGGATACTGTCATAAAATGATTTGCGTTCACTGTAAACGAAAATGTGCCGTCTCCGATACACAGCATTTGAACGTAATAATGCATGTAAACGTTAAAGTTTCTCCATAATAGTTAACGCTTTAACGAATAGACGACATGGTAACACATTGTATTATTTGAGTTAAAATATGTTATAGCTTTATAATATTAAATCATTATTAAAATGATTGCTTATATATTATTTTATGCGCGGATTAATTAATACATTTAATGATATTAGTTGACTTAAATGTACTACGCCGGTAACAATGCACTGGGTTCTATGGTTGGTACGAGTAACTGCAACTGTTGAGTGAGCGATCAAAATAGTCGATGCAGTTAGAAAGCATGTCATAAATAAATTCTTTACAGTGTATATTATATCATAACACGAAAAAGTGTGACTGTTTATTCATCGACAATGTATTTGACAAATAATGAATATGTTAACAGCGAAGTTAAGCTACAACAACGATTAGGTGTTAGCGTTTTATACAGTTCTTACCAAATACATTATTTAACTGGTAATCATATGTCTAGACACGACATAACGTGCGCGTGACACTTTACTGCGTTTGAAGTAAAGCATGTCAACAAATATACATTGTGAACAACTGCAATATTCCACTGTGTTGCAATAACACTAAAATCACATATATTGTTCGTCTGAAGAACTTTCATTGTTAAGACTTCTACTGCACGTCCCATTCATATGACTGTCCAAGTGTGCGCTATATATACAGTGGTCTTGTTTTGTGCATCACCACGAGTTTACCTCTAGTCCTCAATAACACAGTTTAATCAGTTTCCTATTATATAATGGCCTGTGAATTTCAAAAGTTCGGTTATTTTTTATTCATAGCTTGTTGTAGGCAACACATCGTTTAGTTATTGACATCATTTGAACGTGACGTATATCGCGAACTTGTCCTTTTGCTTCATTTTTTCTGTATTGTATATAGGTTACAATATACTAATTTCATCTCTAATGTCCATTCAAATTAAACTGTTTTAGTAATAAAAGTTCAGTTGAAACAACCATAACCTTTTTTGAAAAAAAGCTATAATATATACTTAAAACACTGATAAAAATCAAAACCAAAAAGGGCTTCGACAGGTACAGTATTCAAAACCCAATATTTCCTGAACAATGCTATTTGTTAAGACTGTTTTAGTTTTAGTATACAATGACGCATGTATAAGGGATCTTTGAACACAATATGTCGTTTGGAACAAAAGATATTCGTATATTTAATTAAGTATCGACGTTTTCACAGGCATATTAAATGACCAATTAACCTAATTAAACGTCCATTAAAAGTCATTTTTAATAATGGTAACTGTAGATAAAGCGCGTTTTATCATTAACCTGTTTTTGAAAATGAACGCTTAATATAATTACATATTGCTAATCACACAAACTGAATTAAAGGCTTAAACAGGTACCGTATTCAAAACCCAATATATTCGGAACAATATCGGTGAGCCCTCTTTTTTAAGACAGTTTTAGTATTAGGATACATTGACGCATGTTGGTGCAAACTTTTAAGAAAATCTGTCGTTTAAACAAATGTTTCGAACGTATTTAAAGAAACATTTCTAAGCATGGTATTCATTACAACACTGTTATCTCATTAGGACCGGCTTAGGCATGAAGTATTATAGTCATCCACAGTGTATTGTACTAATTATATAGTCATTTTATTGTCAACTGTATTTTAAAAACACGAACACTATCAAGTTTAATGTCTTTGCCATTACTTCCGAAATAATACATTTTTTGCAGAATATTCCATCATAAAACGACAAATGAAAACGGGAAACAATATGTTATTCAAAATGGCTACTGAAATTTATTATGATTCAAGTGTTGACTGAGTATTGGTAACGCATTATGAACATGAGAAATAAGCATTTTATTTCTCATAATAACTCAGTACTTCTTGGTATTGGAGAGACTGAACTCAAAGGTCTATTATTAATCTGCCGTCGATTGGTGAAATTGTCTGAGCTTCCTAGTTGTATATTATATAAAACCTTTCACTTGACATACCGATTTATAGGAAAATTGCTATTATCAATTGCTTAACGGTAGTAAAGAAACTATTTTGTTTGATATTTTGAATGCATGTATGGATAAATATCTTAACTTGGTGGCAAAAACTCGTTTAGAAAAATCAACTGACAGTCTGCACGCAAATCGTATTGAAATAATTCTATGTAATCACGAATGTGTCTGGTTGTAATATACTAGATATCGAAATGGGCAAATCACAAATAGGTCATATTAAAAGTTAAATTATAGCTATTAGTTTAAGCAGTAGACAGACAATTTACAACACTCGTCGTTATCGGCTTGTTTATCAATGAAAACTCCACGATGATGTACTAGTATGTACACACTAGTAGTATTTTACTGTCCACACATACAGAGATATTTTCAATTTGAACTGGGCATGATTTACATTTTTTTTTTAACATGCCATTACACCGATTTCATTAAAACAATTTATGTAAAGCAAAAACATATCGTTTTTCGTGTCCTAATTAACGAATGTGTTAGTTGTACTTCCCACAGCAAAATATTTAAGGGAGGGCTGGGAATCCACGCTAGAATTCGCTGAGAACACAAACCGAGGTTTTTTCCTTCTGGCTCCATAGTAACGCTGTCGAACGTCACGTATCCATGCAACGGTAACATTGAACGCCAAATAGATGTAGGGATTGGCAGCCGAATTACAAGCCGCCATGCCACCTAACAGTCCGTAGAGCGTCTGCGATATAATACAGTGATTTCCAAACGACATGATCATTTCAACAACAAAATAAGGCATGGACACAATTATAAAGGTTACAATGATTGCAAACGTTAGTTTAAGTGTTTTGGTTTTAGCTCGCGGAAGCGACGTTGACTCCGTGCTTTGCAGATACACTTTGCCTGTCTGTCTTTTAAATGTTAACGTATTTCGGTTTTTGTTTTCATTGGCCTTTCGTGCAACCTTCAGAAAGATTCGTGTGTAACAGAAAATCAAAATCAAAAGTGGTATGAAAAATACAGAGAAGCAAATATAAGCAATCCATGCCTGTCGGTGTGACTTCGGTTTGTCTCTGAAGATATTTTCACACCGTATTTGCCCGTCAACTGTGTTTAATCTAAATACCCCAAACATGGGAAGGGAGCACACAGCTGCTGCAATCCATCCTAGCCCAGCCATTTTCCAAACCTGCAATAAATTGTGAAATCAATTCATGTAATAAGCGTTTAAATATTTACATCGCACATTACATATAAACTAATTCATTATGTCCTGATGACACTCGTATTAAGTGCAGTCTTTTAAACTATTTATAAATACTGGTATGTTGGTGCAACATTAAACGATTTCGTTAAAGATGATATTATAAAAACCCGTAATATAGATACCAAATATATGCTGTAATAAGGCTATCCTAATCTGTTATTTCAAGAGTCGATCATCAAAAATGCCTTGTTTAAACAATGAATCACATTACGCAGAACTGCAACCAAAGTTACTGAAACGTTCTGTACATTGCTTTATAATGTATGTTATAGAAACAATGTCCTTTCGGCCATGCATAATGTCATTATCTAAATCAGATTTTTCCTTCATTTTAATCTTCTAGCGTGTCTAACTTGTATCAAAAGTACGTGCTTCGCATCTTGTTGAAACAGATCTTAGGAAAGAAATTAATGTGAATTCGATAACTATATGTCTTTCAGTCAAAATATTGAATTGTGCCAAATGTATTGGTCGACAATAAATCTTTGATTTATACGAAAATATATATCCACTAGTGGATGATTGGAAGAAAAAACAAATTCGTAATATCTTTAATTGAATGATAATATGGTATTATGGTAATATATACTTGCAGGAAGTGTTGGTGTCTGTATTTACTATGCTGTAAAACTAATATCTAAACATTTTTTAAGACAGTTTTATTACAGGCTACGTACCGGCCACGATTCCTTCAGTGGAGCTATAATAGCTTGATGTCTGTCGATAGCGATGACAATTAGGATATAATTGCTTGACATCATAGAGAAACTTTGCAGGAACTTTACAGTGCGGCACATAACTGGACCGGCGGACCACTCACGGTCAACGTATTCCCATGCAAGTTGTGGTAGCACAGCAACAAGTATTACCAGAAGGTCAGCAAATGTCAAATTCAGAATGAATGCATTGACCCTAGACAGATGATTAAACCGAGGCGTTATTCGACGATTGCAACACATGTATAGCAACACTAGGCAACACCCTATCAGCCCAATTATAATAGTTAGGTATAGAATTGCAAGTCTGGTTGGCTTGTGCAAGCCAATGTCATGCACAGTCCCGCATTCGTTCGCATCTGCACGGGGACGAGGGCTTGTCACAGTCACATTTGCAATATTCAACTCAGACCATGTAGAATTCATAGACATCTTCTTGGAAATATGTCTTTCGTTTTCAATGGTGAAATTTACGATGTCAGTTCTCCAACCATCTCTAATGAAATACCTGAAATAAGAGACATTGTGAAGGGCTTGTCTTTCTGTTGAACCATACTGCTTTCTAAACCGTTTAGTAATGAAAATATTAGCTTGTTGTTTTATATACACATATTGACTTTTTATTTGTGTTATTTATTGAACTAAATGCGTCATGAAAACAATGCGATTAAATACTGCATATTTAATTAAATAAGTCATCACTGCGCAACAAAACTAAGTTTTAAATAAACATCGGGATCGTTACACGTTTAAATAAAATATATAATCAGGCGACATTTATATTTTAATTTGTTCAATGAGATTTTAAACGGACCTCAAATGCATTATATTCAATTACTAACCGCGAATCAAAATGCGTTAATTAACTGAGCACATTGGATAATGTTTCTTTAACATAATATTTTCTAATACACTAGTATTCTAAACGATATAACAAAACGTGGTTTTGCTTCAAGAGGCATGTGAACAATGCTTATGATTAGACGAGCATTACCCAAACAAATTCCGCTACAACATAAGTGTGTTTTTCTTGCTAAACAGTTGCCAATTTTCCGAACCCTAAACGTAGAATTAGAATAACACGTGTTTCAAAATCGTACAGATTGCTTCTCGAATGGTTGAAGAAAACGAATTATTATTCAGCTGTGGACATTATTTTTTGAAGTTAATCATAGCATGTTATTTGCCCAACACGTACATACTGCTCTTCAAATCATAAATATTGAAGTAGGCCACGCTGGATACCTCATATTTTCATTTGACAGTTAATTACTGTCATATGATGACAGTTTTAATATAACAGTAAGTAGACAATTATTATTCATGAACAAAGAACATCCCCGATTAACTGTCTGTCTTTTATTCCTGTACTATATCCTCTCCCAATTATGACCGACTTGGTAGTTTCAGCTTTTCTTCCACAATCGCCTTCATTTGTGCGCGGTCTGTAATAAGCTTTAGTGAAGCCGGTATTTCTCAACCAAATCATGCATACTCAATGGGATAATTTGCATTACTTTATGGCCACGTTGATATGGTGTACATGTAAATAGATAATTTGTTGCAAGTACAGTCACTAAACCTATACAATTATTGCGTATGTTCGTAATAGTATCATTAATTCCACGTGTTTTTGCAGATTTTACGCGTATAAATACAAACCCTAGAATTAGGATATTTACTTAAAGTGTATTGCTGAAATTCATTTCAAATAATGCGATATTAAATGCTCACTTAATGACAACGGTGTTTCATTCGCCATCCTAATACACGGTAATTTTGGGTTAATAACATATTAGCACGTCCATTTAGAAATATTTAGATAGGGTATGCCAAAATATGCGCTTTATTTATTTTCCAAACAGACAATCCACAACAAATACCGAATCAAAAAGCTTGTGATGGCAGGCGTTGATGGGAATTAAAACCCCAGATATATTCCGGTAATTAACGCTTGGTAATGATGATTCGACACCCACGGCTTGCTAAAACAATATGTCAGCAATCGAAAAGCATCCCTTTTTCCAGCAGTTAATGGACATTTTGTTGCGTTTTGAATTTAAATGATCAATGGTTAAACACAAAATCCATATTATGCTATTAGCGGACACATATTACTTTACAAAAGGAATTTTGATAACATCGCATTATACAATTGATATTAACATCGTATAACTAATTAATACCATTGGTTATGAAACTCACATTTCGAATACAATTCAAACGTTATTTTTAAGTTAGACATGGTGACCCTTTCGAAGACGCTCTTATAGAAAAGGAAAATAGTTTTCAGTGCGTAAAGGCAATTATTGACCATTTAATTTTGTGTTATATTTTATCAGTATCCGTTCATATGTAGCAAATTTAATTTAAAAATATTCCCTGATAAATATCATTGTTATTCTTATCAGATAATATATTTGTTGGGTGATTTATATCGAACTGTTATTTATATAGATTTAAATCAAACGCATCGGGACGAATTGTTTCAAGATAAAGTTTCATGAAACATAATCGTCAAAAACGAACACCTTCAACAATTTCTAGACATACCATGCAAGTTATATATTATTTTCTCCATAGTTTTTTTATAGATACATATAATGATGCTATATTGATAATTTAAAACTAACCATCGTTGTTCTTGTCGACTTGAATACAGTCATGAATACGTCCCTATTGGCGAGTATCAGATTAACCATCTATTGCCGGGAATTCTTTTCAAGATGTCTTTAGGAATTATTTCAATTATGGTGGAGGCACGCATATGGTACCAAAAGCCTGTTCATTAAAACATGTTCCCTTGTGCATTCTACGCTGTTTTTAAGTCTTTTACTGGTTCAAAATGGCAGGCCTATGCTTTGAATAATACTAACTATATTAAAATGTAAACACGCAAGTTTAAAAAGAACATATCTTTGCTAGATTTGTTTAAATAACTGTATGCATTTTTGTCGCCACGATTTTATTATTAATATAACTACAGACGTAATATCATTTTCTTTATACACTGACTTATACAAACATTAAAATTATATTAGCATTGTTAATGTTATCTATATTTATATGTACATGTATAGACATGTAATGTCTGTTTTATTGTTTAATGAAGTTTTCAGTAACAAGAAAACAAAGAAAGTGATACTTCGTCATCATAAGATTTTATGGCATAAAATCGACATGAAAATAAGTCAAAGATTTAATAATTTAAGTTTTATTATATCTACATACATTTGTCATATATCCTTGAGTTATTTTCGTGTTTATGGCAAAAGTCACTTTTGTAAAATCCACGCTGATGAACGTTTCCAACATAACGAAATCAATTTCATGATCGTATAATAAGAAAAGTATCAGTAGATCATGCACTTAACATTTATTGACAGTATTTATTTAAATAGCAAATACTTACCTATAACACAGTTATTTGAATCACATTTTGAAATATCCGTTAAACAAAAAAGTCAAGACGTTTGAAAAAAAAAGTTTCACCTTCAGCGAAAATAGTCTGCCAATAAATTAGCTGGACCAGCGCTCGTCTTTACGGCACATTCAAATACTAGTTCTCTGGCTTTCAAAAGAGGCGTAGAGATGTATGGCCCAATAATTTTCTTGCACCAGCATAGCTTTCCGCTAAACCTCTCAATAGCGTTCACAGTCTTTCCAATATCAGGCAAAGACGCATGGTATTTGGTTTTGCGTGGAAAATGTCCCAATAATCATGTGGATTAGACCCCTGGCAAATATTATGGGAAGTACATATATTAAAAAAACACGCTACTGTAGATTTCTTTTCTCTGTCCTCATATCAATATGTTCATATATAAATGTTCATGTACACTGTGTGCAAACATAACCTAGAAATATGTCATGTCAAATATGTGATTAACTTAATAAAAAAATAATTCGATATGGACATGATAAATTTATGGAACTAAATGTGTCTTGTTTTGTTCCCAGCAAAGTAAATTGTGATATTCTTTGTATAACATTACATAAATAAATAATTAGACCATTCCAATAAAATATTATTTAATATTTTGACATGAATATATATAAATAAAAATTCATTTTTTTTTTCAACAAATATTTGTGTTTCTACAATTTTTTTATAATATTTTCTTTGTATATATTATGAATAAAAATTTAAGCAAAACATACATTGATTTGGATAAAAGCAAATAAAATTATCATTAAAATAAAACGCACGATTAAAAGGTTTGCATTTAATTGGCGGCTATAGTCCTAGTACATGTATTGAATAATGTGTTGTTTGTAAAATTGTATTGACCAAAATACGAAATGAATAATATATAAAAAATGGAAAATAATGTAACTTACCAAAACTTTTAATCGAAGTACTTGACTGAAAATAATGGAGAACCTTGCTTTGTGACTTTTAATTGCTAACAATGTGAGTGGTGTATCTACCATGTAAAATGTCGTAATTAAAAGAATATATGCCATATTTTATAATGGTAACTTAAATAGAATTCGAAAGAATGTGAAGATATGAATTTACAGTATATATGTTTAATATTCTAGCTTAATTTTAAATGTATACTTTTCTTTCAGCATTGTTCAATTGTTGAACGCATAAGACTGTTTATTGAATGCATGTCTGACAAAGTCTGTTCGCAAATCAAGCAGTAAATGTTAGTGTAAGTGTTGATTGATTGCCATTTGGCAATTGGCAAGGGGAAGAACGCACATAGCTTAGCGTGTTTTAACAAAAGGTATATTCGACTATGGAAAATGCTGGCTGTTAGTGAAGATGATTTATGTACTGAAACAAAACATTTGCGAAAAACATTAAAATGGTGTGTGGTGCTTTAAGTTGTAAATATAGCGTAAGTATATTATATTTCTTCCCAAATGCCCATTTGTTTATGGTTATGCAATATAAACTCTAAACATCTGCTTCTATATTATAAAGTACCAAACGTTCTGAACAAGAGGAATCCCAACCGGAATTTAAAAGATAACGTTATCTAACTACATACAGATGTCGATTCCACAATGATTTGGAATTGGCGGGGCCGACAGGGTAAATAAGATCATTGCGTGATCGACAAAAAATGGCAACTTGTTTTCTTGCTTGAGATAGATGTTACGATTTCAGATCGTACTTCAGCAACTGTTAGAAATGGGAAGCACTGAACAATCTATTGCTCGGCTGAATCAATCATCCATTTCACACCAACACCATGCATACAAATGGACAATACACAAGTGCAAACTATAAGCAAGAAACACCGTATTTAAGTTTTGCGTACTGTGGGCAATCAAAACTGTTTACATTCAATGTTCGTCCCCTTTTTAGCCTAGTATATCACATTGTGTTTATTCGCATAAATATGTTTTAGCATAAAACAAACCAAAAGACAGTGTATAATCAATAAATAATATTCATAGAGTATTTCAGTGTTACATACTGTACATTGGTATAGACACAGGAATATAGGAATTTGTTTAAAAATAAATCAAATTACATGTTTTAATGTCTTTAATCAATGCTATTTGATTGCATATGATGTCGTTCAGTCGGATTGATTTCTGTCAAATTCTATAACAGTATGCTGCCGGCGTATTTGTAGACATTGACTCCATTGTGAATAGTATACTAAATACGCATTAAGATATTACTGAAATAGAAGGTTAAGTATATAATCAACACGAGAATATTTTAGTTAAACCAAATGTATTAATATTATCATATGTTAAACTGAAGACATCACGATAATATAAGTTTCCAAAGTGGTAAATGCTAAATTATCTTAAACTCCTTTCAAGTTAATGATTAGAAAAGTTGCTGAACAAGACAGTTAATTATCAAGCGCCGGTACGATATTGTGACTTCATAAAAAGACAATTGTAGAATGAAAATTACATAAAAATAAAATAGATAAATTCATGTATTCTTCGACCGTGTCACGGAGAAAACGCCGTCAGTACAAAATAAATCAATGAACAAAAAATCGACATAAAAACGAGGCCCTAATATAAAGGAATTATGATATATTTGAATGTTTGGAACTCCACATTATTATGCACTCCGATAATTAGGTTAATACACAAATTTTAATGCCCGACTGAACATTATCGGACTGACACGAATGTCAAACTCAATTACAGCATGTAAGCCTGCAAAGTTTCATAATTCAGATACAGTATCGTTTCAGACGGAATACAGATTACATAATGCAAACAAGTGCCGGACGTGCTTTTCTGACATGTGAGAAATATGAAATTTTGAGAATGTTTAGACCTTGTTTTCTGTGTGCATACAAATCTGAAACAGAAAAATAAATGCATAATAAATGTCCGCAACTTACGTATATTATACTTAACACGTATATTATACTTAAACAAATATACTTCAGCTTTTTCACGCACGAACGACACAGTCTGGAACCTATGCACCTGAATGCCAAAAGCTTATATATATAAACTATAAGAAGCACCATATAATAAGTGCCTAGTTATTGACATTACATGGTGTATTTGAACAACGAGACACAGGATTAATTGAATTTAATCTTCTTGGAGATAATACATTTCTTTAGGAGAATCGGGCCTCTGCTAAGTCCTCAAGAGAATTGTATGTGTCAGTGATTTCACATTGTTTATCAATGACTATGTCGCCCATTGTCAGAACAATTCACCAGAACATGATGGGAGACTATAATGTTATTGTCTTATAAATACAATATTGCTGGAATGTCCGTGATGTCTGTCGAAACATATTTTGTCATAAATACACCGTACTTCATTATTGCCCGGCGTAATAAAACCTTTTTAAATTTTTGTTATCAAAACACATGTGTACGTTTATCACGAAATCCTATAAAGATTCCGTTTTGTCTCACATCTTTACGTGCAGAAAGGTTGTATCAGTTTTTAAATCCATATAGAATTGTGTTTCTTTTTTTTTAATAAAAGAGTAATAACACCTGTAATGCAAATTAACTTTAATTCCATTATCGTTCAGAATGAAAGAAAAAAAATACTTTTTACTTATTAACATCTGTCTTTTTGTATTTGACATTAAGGTGCATGAAAGGTAACGATGTGTGTTTCGGAAATATACGGATATCAAATCATTGCAAATTTCAGTTAAAAGCTAGAATTCAAATATTCAGATTTGATGTATCAGACACATAATTATTTGAGGCGCGTCGTGGGAAAATCGGGCTAAATGTATGTGCGTAAAGTGTTGTCCCGGATAGCCTGTGCAGTCCACACAGGCTAATCCAAGACGGCACTTTCCGCCAAAGGTGGATTTATGGTTAGAAGAGACTTCCTTGAAATAGAAAATACCCTAAAAGCGGAAGGTGTCGTCCCGTGCGGACTGCACAGGCTAATCCAGGACGACACTTTACGCACATGCATTAAGACCGGTTTTCTCACGATGCCCCACATTTATATTTTTATCTATCGGGAACATTATCAAGAGAAGCTATTACACGGTTTGATTTTGACTGTGAATGAAATATTTAATTATTTTGCATTAAATATAAAGGTTAAGAAAACGAGTTAATACCGTGTAAGAAATATGTATATGAAACTATGCAACAATATAAACATATTAAACTCATTAACTGAATAAATCATTATTCTTCTCGCGTGCATTTAAACCGAACCAACCCACACATTGATTTTCTAGACAATTACATGACATTCATATACCATTCAGTTTATTGTTGTCCGATTATTCATTCGTGTTGATAAGATATCTAAATCGAATATAATTTAAGTAAATTTTCAAAAATAATATTAATATGAGCAACCGATACAATTTTGTGATTCGAAATTAGCATTGTAAAAATTAGAGTTATGATAAAATGAACGGTATGTTTATTTAGCTTCATATTGAATAGCATAGTTTGCTATTCTGAGAAATGGGGCAGTCCAGTCAGGTTGCTGATAAGAGGAAGTAGAACATAAGAGGTATAGAAGTGAATCTGCTGCAGTGCAAACATAGTGGTTTCACAGGGAAATAAAGAAATATTGTTGATATTCTGAACGGACAATAAACAACTAAAGGATAGTTTATTTTCTACTTGAATGGTAGTCTACACCACAAATGATAATATTAATATAAATCTTGTGTATAATTTTGTGTATAATTTTGGGTATACATTTAAATCACTGAACAAGCAGAAATAACTAATTGACTGTGAAGGTGGTTTCCTATAAGTATGTCTTGTTTGAATATTAAGAGACCATGGCCAATAAAATAAAATACATTTAATTCCATAATGTACAAAATGGCATAACATTAACAAAACGTTAATAAAACAAAATATGTTTTATACATTAAGTGTTTATTAAATTATTAATTATTTCATTTATTAGTACTTTTTGTTGCGTGAATTGATTTGTGTGTACTAAGAGCAAAACAAAAGTTTTAGAGCAATGACTTTATTTAAATGTTTAAAGATTAGAAAAATTTAATACACGTTTTTTGTTTGTACAAAATTAAAGTTTGATTTTTGTCTTTGTTATGTTTAAATGCCAACTATAAACGATATGTATACCGGTAACTAAACAAAATAAATTGATGTTAAGTGGAAGAAAAGATAAATAAATTGTCTCTTTGGATCTGAATTAAGAAATGTCCAGTTCATGAAAACCATTTGCTAAATTAAATGATAATACTACTGGAGCACTGAAAAACTAAATAAATGTGGAAATATAAAAACATATATAGCTATGACGAACGATGCTAGGCCATCACTTATGTCGCTTGTCCAAAAAACAATTTTCTGAAATGCAAACAAGACTGTTGATATATTTTGAAAATCATATTTTTTTGTAAAAGTACAATGTTACTTAACACTTTCGGTGTAATCTTTTTACTGACCTAGATAGATCCCGAGGAAAGAATGTCAGAATATATAAGGTTACCTTTGTCGGTAAAATTATCATAAAATTACATCTAAACACATCGTAATTAGCAAATACATGTATAATTAAATTTATCCTAGTGGTAAAATGTGTGTGTAGTAATTTTAGTCATTTTAAATGATAAGCGTAAATAAAAAATTTAATTCCTCTTTGTTATATAACACTTGAATTTAATTTAAAACCAATGGCCAAAATGGATAATTATTATCTTTTTTATTTATATGAATCATCTATAGCAAACAAAATTATCAGACCCCAATTTTCCCTGCAACCTTCTATTTGTCTCTTATTCCTTTGTTGTTTAAATCCACAATATATTTAAGGCTCATCAAAAATTTCTCACTATTTAAAAATATTTTTGCACATATTAGGGTCTGATAAACATTTTTGTTTCACATAATGTATATCTTCTGTTTATACAAATTGCAAACGTTTAAAGATTACTATAAGATTGTGGTACTTGTCACTAGCAGAAAACAGGTATACCTCTTATTTAGCAGGGGCTCGCGTGGGATAACTCTTGCTGGCTTACTACTGGACCCACCCATTGTATTAGAATGGAAGCGTGAATATAAACTTTTTCCATCGCTTTTGCTGTCTTGCAAATAAAACATCTCGATTTGTTTATATTGTGCATGTGTAAACAAACCCAGTCATGATACATAATTTGTTGGCTTCCACACATCATACCCTTTTAGAACAGTAAGCTGTGATGATCTATATGTGTTAAATTTCTTTGAGGTTTCTTTATTCGGAACGGTTCACTTGTGACACTTTTGACATAAGACAGATTGCCAATATGGTTGTCACAATCACCCGTTATTAGTAATAACGCATTCATATGGGATAAACCTGGCTTTTGATTTTAATATGTTTACATTTATAAGTAATAATAGATGTTGAACACGAATAATAAATAATGCAATTGTATCGTATTCATTTTGTGCTTCAGTTCTGATGTTGCGCAAACTTTAATATCCGTATTATATCCATATTATATAATTCAGTTACTATACGACTTTTTTTTTCAAATTGACCGCATTGGCAATATTTGCATTTGTATCTCCATCCTTGTTTGTAAATGGCGCGTACACAAAATCTAAAATAGCCGCCGTGTAAAATCAAAAATACTGAGCAACAGAAATATGAATGTTTTAAAATGTAATATTATCATGTGTATTCTGAGCGAGAAAGGCAAGCGGTCATATCATCGCCAATACATTGTCTTCAGGGACAAGCCATTTTTCAGCGTTAAGATGGAAAACAAATATGCAGATCCAGTTGAGACATGTTGTAAGTGAAAACTTGCCACAAGAGAATATAATGCCGTCATTATGAGAGTTTCGTAATTTTGGTTTATGTGATTTTTATTGTTTAATCATTAACTACTGTGCGCTTAATATATCACATGTTAATTATGGATTCTGAATGAATAACATATTCACGCAGTATTGGTTAAGAAAATATGCGATGCAAAGGAAGTGATATGTAAAGACATTTAATTCGCGCAATCAAATGATTTTTCGGACCACCTGTTACTTTGAATTTTAACCAGGAACAACATTTAACATCAGTTTTCGTTACTCAAACACCATTAGTTGTCAATAATTCTTATAATATTTTGATATACTTAACAAATGACAAAAGCAAAATACTACAAGCACATCCAGAACCGTGCAAATAACGTTTCTAACACGGATTCATACAACACTGGAATGTCACATTCAGTTTAAAATATCCCTTCATTTGGAACATTTCACTTTTAGTCAAAGATGCTAGAACAATCTTCATTTGCAACCATTTAATGTAATTCCATGATGATACAAAAAGCAGTATAGCGATTAGGATTCAGACACCTATGTTATAAACGTTTGCTGCTTAGAATCCGATCATCAATTATTATAACAATAACGTTTGGGTTATACACAAATGAATGAAACTTTCTTGTTAATTATTGACATCTTTATGACGTAGTGTCTGTTCAAGATGTACTTAATCTGTATTGTTAATAGTTTTCTGCCAGTTCGTATATATAATTGGTTTTACAATAATTCTCAGGGTCGAATCTGGAAGAAAAAATGGTTTGCTACAATATTTCTTAGTACAAAATGATGCCTGAAACGTTCATGATTATATATTATGTAATTAGGACGAAACTCCACCGTTGATTTATACTAATTAGTTTAATTGTATGCGCCTCTTTTGAAATTTGCATAGCTTTTTGCAAATGCACATTTGTTTAATCGATTATTCGCATTCTAGGAAATATACAACAAAGTATTAATAATCCATAAGTATGGCATGTAATTATCATATAATTAACAGTTTTTTTTATTAATTTTAATTTGTTTTAAAAGTAAAACAAAGTTTAGCCCAAAATTTGAATGGATCACAGCAAAGGCACTGACTTGGAATACACAATGTGCAAACATAAATGAGTATTGCCGTTATGCGAATGCAACAAATCGTATCTGATTTCTGTATCGATCACTATTTGTCAAGAACAGTAATGACTGTTTCCTTTAATTACGTAATTATGTATTAAGAACAGTATTTCTATATTTCATCTAAGAGAATCGACCATCGTCAAATAGGATACATTATGCGCATTACTAAGTTGACATTTGAAGCGATCTAAGAGATATAAACGAGCAACTTAGAAAGGGTTTCACTGTGTGTTAATCTGATGCGATTGGTAGAGGCATATCAATTATCTGTATGTGACATATCGATTACACATGCCAATTAAATTAATGATATTTATATACAGCGCATCACACATGTGACCGGGTTATAAGTCTGAGATTCTGGAAATGAGCTATCCATCGACATACCTTATAGCACAATAATAAGTTTACTACTATCGACTGTCATCTAAAATATCTAAACACGAGTTATTGGTTTGATGTTATGACATATAATTGTGTTTATTGTTTAATATAATGAAACATAATTTAGTTTATCCAGTTAGCACGATTTGATATCTTTTAAATGACACTTCTTGATTATATCTGTATTAGCTCTGCATTTCTATTACATAGTGGTATAAAAGCGAAATTGTATTTAGATACAAACGATATAACGATTACCTCTCCGTACTTCGCAAATCGTGCTGTGTAAGAATATATTTATTCAAACAACGTATGCACAGAGAAATATATCCAATATGTATATTACAATATATCGTTATCTTTGTCTACATATCTCTGTCTTTCATTTCTAGCTAGCGATGGTATTCAAGCTTTATATCAATAAAGATTGTCTCCGTGCAAAGGTTCATTTCTATCATTATTGTTTTTCTAAGGCTGTTATATTCTACAAGCGTGTGAAAGTTTGTGCCAATGAATATACAACTTGTATTTGACTAAATTCAATATGCTTTGACATATATTCCTACTCTTAACCCTCGTAATTTTTTAAATGCTGAGTATATTGCAATCAATTTATTAAATGAATATATGTTCCCAATCAAGCGTTCTTTATTAGCGAGTGTTATTAGCCTCTCATTTGACAACCGTGTCTGAAAAATCAAGAACAGGCATTGCATTTCACATTTAAAGTATATGAACATAAATACGAAGATATTGTTATGTGTTTGTTAATCTAACTAATGCTTTTTTAATAACAATCATATTTTATCTCTCAAACTAAACACTTTGGAAATCCATTAAAAAGGATTTTGACGTTATAATTGTAAGTTTATTACTTCCAAAATGCCCGTTGTTTAATATGTTTAAGCAATAACACTTTGGAACATGTGAACGAATAATAAATAGTACCAAACGTCCCGAAGAAGATGCCCGACCGAAATTTCAAAGACACCGCTGTTGATACAGATGTCGATTCTACAATAATTCAAAATTGGCGGCCTGATAGGGTCTGTCTGAGATCATTGCGTGATAAACAGAACATTGCGTTTTCGTGCGTTATACAATTGTTTAGAGTTCAGATTGTACTTCAAAGTAGCAACAGTTATAAACTGGAAACATTGGACGAATCGAATTCAGAAATGGGTATTGTTAAATATACTTCCATTGACATGTCTTATGTATGTCCATTTTATGCAGTATCGATACATAATTAATGATTGTGTAAAGTATAAATATAATATTTAGTGTCCCGTTTGTTTAAGTTCTTAAGTTACTAAACGAGCATTTGACTTCAACATTTATTTCCTCCGTTATATCAGGGATAATTATAATTTATGTTATTGCTCATTGTTGTATTTTCCATTTTTTTCTACATTTTTATTACAAACAGTTAGTGTGACAAGGGAGACTTAATAATTAGTAAATAAATAAATAAATTTAGCCCAGCATGTTTTTTTTTTCCAGTTTTTACCATTTCACGGTGAAAAGTATTCAATAACGACAAATCATAAACAGTAACGACGCGCTAATATCAACGAGTTTTGTGTTATTGTTGAATGTTTGAAATTCCACAACATTATTAATACAACCACCTTTATCCGACTGACATGAATGTCAAACACTATTAAAGTTTGCATACCTTCCTAGTTTCATAATTCAGATACCTTATCGTTTTAGATGGAATAAAGATTACATAATGCAAAACAGTGCCAAGCACTTCGAAATATGAGAAATATCAAATTTGTTAAAATTTATAGTTTTTTTTCCTTTGAACATGTACAGTATGTTAAACAATGTCGTTTTTAATGTTTTGATGAAACATTATGATTTCGTTATTATTTCTATATCTGTAGCAAAATACAATCTTTGCCAGGAGTGCATACACAAGCCCCCCCCCACCCCCCCCAAAACAAAAATCGCAATCAAACGAGAATCACTGTATAAGAACCTATTGATTGACATTTTGACGTAAATATATACATTAAAAAGAAAACTAGAAAAAAACGATTATATTGAAGTGAGTCTCCTTTGTGATTTTATATTTCTCTAGGTGAATCCTGTCATCTGCTGAAACCTCTAGAGTATAGTAGGTGTTTATCAATGACACATATTGCCTTCAATGCCTTTTGTCAGAACGTTTTACCAGGACATGTTGGGAAAAGGAATTGTAAACGTTTGCTGGAAATATATCTTCGCCTTATATTACACTCTTGAACGTCAATGATGTATGTGAAAATATATATTGTAATCGGAATACCGTACAAGTTTTACCCTGTTTAGGTGCAACTGTGTGTGATATTATGTTAACACAGTGAATCAATGCAAATGGCATTGGTATTCCTTTTAGTTACCAGAAAGATAACTTTAATCCATTTAAAATAGTTTTGTTCTTTTAAACTAGTAAATGAAAATGTAATACAAATAACGGGTTTCAACGTCATTAAAAGCATAATTCTAATATCGCTCATAATGAAAGAAAAAAAAACATATTAATCATGAACTCGGGTCGTTGTATTAGACTTTTTTGAAGTTAACAATGTGTGCTAATTACAAAAAAGGAAATTGATGTTTAATAAAGCAAATAACAGTCAAAAGCTAAAATCTCAGTGTGAAACTTTGATGTCTGAAAGAAATGAAACCAGAACGTTTATCAAGAGAATTATTGCACGATTTGATTTTGACTGTTTATTAAATACTTGATTGTGTTTGCATTAAAGACAAACTTAAAAGAAAAAATAAATACCATCTAAAATTATTTCCATGAAATATACAGCAGTTTACATAATGGTTAAAACAATGAACTTAGTCAACTTTATTATTCTCGCAAGCTTTGAAATCCAGCCTGTCCGCATAGTAACATTCTTATCAAGTTAATTGCATGCAATAATCTTTCCCTTCAGTAAATTATTTGTCCAATTATTCATTCCTGCTGATAAGATATCTATATCGTATATTAGTTTAACTCAATTCACAAAATCAGTGTTCATATGTAAAAACGATAAAATTGTTCCTGTCATGCAAAATGATCATTAAAATTAGTATAGTTATGATTAAAGGAACGGCATGTTCATTTCGATTGAATAAAAAAGCACGAGCTTTATTAATTGTGTTTAGAAGGAAGCGTGAATATAAAGTGTTTCCATCGCTATTGATGCCTTGTAAATAAATAAAACACAGAGATGCTTTATATTTTGCATATGTAATGACACCCTAGACAGGGTAAATAATAAAACTTCTATGTTATAAAAACAGCAATACCCATGTCAAATAGGGTAAAACGTGGTTCTATTAGCAACCACAGCAAATGAAGTCATTCGTCGTTTAATAACTACCTTGTTACATTATTGCTTGAAATTGTTATATTGGTGCCTAGTTTAGTATATAGAATTAGATGTGTATCACTCATTCACTTTGCAAATAAATAAGTGACATTATTTCAATGAATACAGTAAGTGTTAATGCGTAAATAATATAGTAATGTAGTTTCAGTTTCGATAAAGCGTCTGACATGGCCGATACTGGCTGTAACACATTATACCCTTTAAGAACAGTGAGCTAATATTATCTTAACGTGTTGATTTCCTTCGAGGTTTCTTTATTTGGGAACGGTTCAGATAGACAGCCTGCTAATATGGTTGACATACTCGCTCGTTATTATGCGTTAAGGGAACCATATACTTGGCGTGCGATTCTTAATTCCTTATCATGAGTTTCCCATGAATATAATATTCACTATTTTATTAAATTCGTTTTATAACATGGGTTACATTCATTCCACATGGTTTAAAAGACTCATAAACCATTAAATACAGTTTTGGGCTTTGGTTACCCTTTTAGCAATATCTCATATCTATCCTCGTCGCTGTTTGTAAATATGGTGAACAAAAAGTGTACAATAAATGTAAAATTGCAGTTAGCTTACGAATGACCTTACTTGTGTTTAAAAAAAAATCAATACTATTACATGTTAGTAGAACTCGGAAAAAAACAACCTGTTTTTACATATATTTAAATATATTAAAAACCGTCCTCGAGTAACGTATTGAATAGTGTCCGTACTGGAATTGTGTTAAATCGATGAATGATTTTTCCACTGAAAATACAGGTATGGTACACTTGTATCAGCATGTATAACTGTAAAGGTGAAATTATGTTAATAAAGCCCATTAGTACCAATTTGACAGAGCTTTATATGTAAGCTAGCTAGTAAAGAAAATGTTCAAATCGTTGCCGCTGCATTATATCTAGGGACAAGCCATCGTGCGGCGGTAGTCATTCGTCGTTTAATAACTACCTTGTTACATTATTGCTTGAAATTGTTATATTGGTGCCTAGTTTAGTATATAGAATTAGATGTGTATCACTCATTCACTTTGCAAATAAATAAGTGACATTATTTCAATGAATACAGTAAGTGTTAATGCGTAAATAATATAGTAATGTAGTTTCAGTTTCGATAAAGCGTCTGACATGGCCGATACTGGCTGTAACACATTATACCCTTTAAGAACAGTGAGCTAATATTATCTTAACGTGTTGATTTCCTTCGAGGTTTCTTTATTTGGGAACGGTTCAGATAGACAGCCTGCTAATATGGTTGACATACTCGCTCGTTATTATGCGTTAAGGGAACAAGCCATCGTGCGGCGGTACGGTTGAAAACAAAGAACTGATGCAAATCCAGTAGACAATGAAAACTGGTCACTAGGGAATACAATACCGTCATTATGAGAGTTTTGTAATTATTGTTTATGTGAATTTCATTTTTATTCTATGAAATGATGTGCGCCAAATATATTACAGTCTAGTTATTGTTTTTTAATCAAGTATACGCTGGTATGGAATTGTTTTCGAAATTATGCGGTTAAATAGCAATGTATAGAAATTTCATTTAATATATTATTGAATCAGATGGTTTGCCGGGACAATTGATGCCTTGAATTATAACCGTAAAAGACAACTTAAAATCATCTTGTATTGAAATATACTGTGACATATGGTTTCTGCTCATAAAACACAATTCAAATAGTATAATCACAGTTTGATAAGTTCAAGAAATGTCACAAAAACAACTGAATGTTGTGGTTTAAGAAACGCTTGAGAAACAAAATGGTATATACAAGCACACCCATCATAGAGCATATGAACTTTTCTGTTATGTGTTCATGGAACACTGTAATGTCAAATTCAAAACGTACACAATGTTCAACATTTCCCCTTTCATTAATGATGGCATAAACGTGATATCACAATTTAGGTAACGACATATATGTTCGAATTGATGGGATGCTATAATGCTCAATGATTACACAGATGTTTGCATGTACAGTAGTCTTACTGTGTGAGAAAATATGTAATGAAAGAGTAATTAATTGTTTTTGTTTGTCATTGACTTTGTTTTTAAGAAAGTATAAGTCGTTTTGCATTTAAAGTACGTATTTAAATCCAACACAGAAAGCTTGAAATAACTTTGCTAGACGGGATATGTCACTGTGTATTTCAGGGAGTAAATAGGAAATTGGACTTTAATTTAGTTATGTTATAATGGCTTTATTTATCTTTTATCCAAAACACTACCCCTTTATAAAAGCCGAACTAGGAATCATGTTTGTTTTTTACATTTGATATAACTGAAAATATGGCTTGTTAAATCAGAAGTATTTTTTATACAGTTATCTAGATCATAAGATAAAACTACAATAAACAATTGAGACTATCTAAATACACATACTAAAAACGTCTTTTATAATATATTTTTATCTTGGAGACTTAACATTGCCCAATAATATGCCTATTCGGCATTTCTCTGTTGACATTTAAAACGATAACGGAATTCATTTCCAAGGCTTTTTATTCAAGTGCAGTTGGATGAGACACGTCAACTATATATATCAGTATATTACATATCGATTTCATATGCCAACACAAGTAATGAACATTTAATTCAGATCATACATGCGACTGGGTTGCAATTAATTTTGAGGCTCTAGAAATTGAGCTATCCTTCGACAAACCGATAATCTGTTCACTACAATTGACCTGCATCTAGTACTCGGTACTTCTCGACAAAAATAGCATGCCACAGTCTTAGCTTCCTAGCTAATGTACTAGTAACACTTTTGGTCAATTATGGATTTTCGCGTTGCAAAGGTCAAGTTCTACATTATTCGTTGTTTTAACCAGTAAGGTTTTGCAGTATACATTATAGGGCTATTACAGTCTAAAGGCGTATACACCTTTGTACAAAAGATGATACAATTTGTATTTGCTTAAATTTAATGGTTTAATGTGACTGAATAAATATGGAGCTATAATAATACTATTAATATCTTACTTAATTTAATAAGAGCTAAGTATTTAATAATACCAATAACAATGACGATGCGCTAATATGAATTTACGTTGTGTTATCATTAAATGGTAGAAGCCCCACTGCATAATTAATGTAAATATGTAACAAACATCAAATGTACGATCTGACTGACATGAGTACCTCAATTACAATCTGCACGCATGCACAGTTTCATAATCATTTTAGACGTAATACAGATTATATCATGAAAACAAGTGCAAGGCACTTTGAAATATGAGAAATATAGAATATCGGAATATTTATAATTTCGTTTGTTTGCACATCCTGCATTAAGAAAATTAAATCGGAATGTTAAAAACATTCTTGCATCATAAACTATCCCGTATTACAATTTTGTTATTGTATTTATGTTATGCACAGGCCCCCAAAGCACTTATCGCAATAATAAGAAAAATTACTCTTAGAAACCTTAGAACCTCTCCATCGACATTATGACGTAGATGTACATTAAAATAAAATAAAAACGATGAATAGAATGAAACCTCATGTGATATTGTAGAGTGCATGGCGAATCGTGTTGGCTGCAGAGATCTAACTCTGGAGTATTGTATGTTTCAGTGATTTCTCGTTGTTTATGAACCAAACATGTCGCCTATTTTCAGATCATTTTACCAAACCTGTTGGGAGCACTTAACGTTTTTGTTATGGAAAGGATTGGTGTAAATACATTTGAGCTATAAAAAAATCGTCAAGAATGTCGTTATTAGAGTACTTTAGAGTAGATATTGCATTTGTATGCGTTATTCTTTATTAGGAATAATTTGGAAATTTTTCTAATGTATAATTAAAGAGAAGCTGTTACTTGAATATTCTTATATCTATTCAGAAATGTGTATGAAACACATCAATGTAGCTATCTTTAAAGGTGATTAATACGCACACATACTGCTTTGACACATATAAAGCGGTTTGAAGTTGTATTGCTTTGAAAAAGAATAATGTTTTGCTTGGGACACAACATCTCATGATGGTGCGTACTTTGTTCAAAGTTGTAGTAAAATCGCTCTTTGTAGGTAGAATACAATTTAACAACAATATTATTTCTTAAATGTGACATTAAACCTCTTAATGTGACATTGACCATTAAGCTACAGGCCTGGTTCTGGCTTGCAGCATAACATCTCACGATGCAGTTGAAAATCCCTCCATATTAAAAAAAAAATTAGGCTACATACAGATATTCGAAATTTAACCTTAAACTATGACCTTGACCTTTGACATACAAGCATGGGTCATGTACCTGACATATCGTCTTGTTATTGGGAATAATAATCTGAAGTTATATAAAAAATCCTTCCAGTCATTTAGAAGTAATGGAGCGCAAATTAAATATAAATTGTTGATCTTAAACCTTGAATAATGACATTGACGTATGAAAGACAAGCCTTGATCATTTACGCGACACATTGTCTGAACATGGGGAAATAATCTGAAGTTATAAAAAAAATCCTTCCAAGCATTAAAAAATAATAAAGATGAAACAAAATATAAGTTTGTGACCTTTGACCGCGGCCATTGACAGACAAGCGTGGGTCTACGCGACACATTGTCTAGTCATGGGAAATAATTATCCGAAATTATAATAAAATCCCTCCAGGCATAAAGAAGTTACGGAGCAGAAATACAATACATGTACACATGTTTGATCTTTTACCTTGAATCGTGACCTTGAACTTTGACAGACACGCATGGGTTATGTACGTGACACAATGTCTGGTCATAGGAAATTCTAATCTGAAGTTACATTAAAATCCTTAAAGGCATTACGAAGTTATGGAGCGGAAATGGAATACAAGTATTTAACCTTTGACCTTGAGTTGTGACCTTGACTTTAACGGACAAACATGGGTCATATACGCGACACATCATCTGGTCATGGTGAATAACAATCCTTCCAGCATTATGGTGTGGAAGCGAAATATTGGACGGACTGGTCAACACGCGAGATTCCTATATAGTGGGGACACTGTTGGACAAAGTGGAGGCATACAAATAGTGTTCCAGTGTTCGGACTCATGTACATGTACATGTAATAGGCAAACGGATATTTGTATCTAATAGAAACGTCTAGATATCATGATACCTTAATATCAATATACTGCAGTATACTAATGAACGAGTACTAAATAATTAACTTACAAATAATTATTCTTTTTTGTATCATTAGAAATCCGACCAACCCACAGATGTATTTTTTTATCTAGACAATTACATGTCGAAAGTTATCTTCACTTCAGTAAATGTTTTGTTCAATTATACATTCTTTCTGATAAGGTACGTGAATTGAATTTGTGCTCATGAGCACTTTTATCTAAAGAAACCGAATTAATATTTATATTTATATGTTCTCTCGATAAGATAATTTCTGAGATGCGAAATTGGCTTTGTAATGATGATGATTATGATAATTTGAACAGAATGTTCATTCAAGTAGTTATTGGCAAGCATATGGGTTATATAACTGATAAATGATGGCTTCGTATAAACCTATTGCGCAGCTGTATAATGGAAAAAACGAATCAAATTCAGTGCATAAGTTAATATAATTCCGTTATGTTGACCATATTTATTGTTTATATGGTTGATATGTGTTGTGTAACCTAAATCAACTATAAAACAGCGCAAATAAAATTGTGTATCTATTGGAGTGGCGCCTGCAAAGTCGAAAATTATTGTATGATTAAATAAAGTCAATTGTAAATTGAAATATGTGAAAATTAACTTTATTTTATTTGTGAAATATATATGTTGTAAGAGCGTATACACACATGTTAAGTCCATATTGCGCACACCGCACAGGAATTTAGTATTACACAGTTAAGTCATGAATTAGGATAACGACATAAATTAATTTTAGAAAAATAATTATTAAGGGCAACTCTCGCCAATTACAAAAAATATATGAATTGGCGTCTTCATACAATAACATTTTCATATTAAACTATTTGCCGCACTTTGTGGAATATTTAACGTCGAAATATGTTATGCATAAAAAGAAATACATAGAGAATATATTGCTAGTTACTTTATATATCATGTGATATCAGACGAATCCGATATGGCGTAGAAAGAGGCGAGGCTATTAATAATAATTCTATTTATAATGCCGCGCTTTGAAAATATTGTTTTTTATAATTAAATTTAGCAATTTACAGTCCAACATAATATGCAAATGAGACAGCCTCATGACGTCTACTCGCGTCGATGAATAGTCACGCATAGAACATTGCTTTAGATAAAATCATCAGCAATAAAATTTTAACACACGTTTAATCAATAAACAAAAAATTGAAGCAAGAAATTGTTACTTATTGTAACATTGAACATTCTGAAGATTTCTGAAATTAGTTCATAGTGCATTCTTGTCTGGGTTATTTATCAGCAACTACTGGCCATATGTCAATACAACTGTATGGGAAGCTTCATTACAATGAAGAGGTATGCATACTCAGGTCTTTCCCCTTAATGCTCTTTCTCAGAGCTATTGGACTTTGAATATTTCAATTGTGTCATGTCTATTTATCTGGAACTGCTGTATAAAATTCAGTGACACTTGATGGAAAGTTAAACAACTCGGATCAAATAACCCTATTACATTAATGATCCATCACTTTGATTTGTTTTATAGTTGTGGACCTTATATATACTTTTTATTTTCATATCGTATTTGTGTGGAATGTTTACATACAGGTTTGGTGTCAGATTTGGTCCTGCAGTGATTTTTAGTCATTTTAACATCTCCGCTCTTGTCATTGCAGTTATATTGCTTGACAACGCGAATTGGGGAGCTACCATTAGTTTTACTGATATCCTTGTCTATTAACAGACAAGAGAGGTGGCAGTCGAATGAAAGTTTCAAAAGTTGTTAGTAATGTAAACATTCAACAAAGAAACAGAATAACAAAAAAAAACAAAAAACAACAATGCGAATTTAGAAGTTACACAATCAGTGGATGTATTATCAAGTGAGGCATTACTCAACTTTTCCATCAGTGATTAATGCGTTCAAAGTTAAGATGTTGACGATTTCCCTGACAAGCAATCCCCCACTTGTGATGTCAAATTGGATGGGCAAAACGCAACAGCAGGATTCAGAGATGCAGCTTGTTGTGCTTGTGATGTGGGCTCGTATGTTGTCTGGACGTTTGGAAGTATATCGGACACGCGGAATTCACTTTAATCTGCCAGTGTTGACGATCAGAACATGGGATAAAAAACGGACCCTTTGCCTTTTGTACAGCTTGTTAACATGGTTAAATATTTGAACATTATTTTCTCGATTTGGAGTGAAATGTTACTGTTGTTGATTATTCTTATTTTTCGTGATAACTTATTTCTTATTAATTAAAGTAAGTTTAAATATTTTGTTCAGTACATTATATTTTTGTAAATTAAAATGTTTTCATTGTAAAGATCTATTCTTTGTTTACATTTTAAAGACGTAAGCGAGTTTACACGAATACCAAAAGTAGTTCAGAGAGATTGGCGGGATTTAAGAATCCTTAAAAGTGACACATGAGCATGATGTTGGGTAATATGGGCGGGGCTAAATTGTATTATCAGTCAGTGAAATGATATCACAAAAAGTAGTTAAAGCGGAGTTAATTTGTTATCGGTCAGTGGTATAATTACAATTGAACATATTGGGTCAGCGTCTCCAACGTAATTGTGCACTAGTGGCATAATACTATTTAATGCTACCTTTTATTGTGTTCTGCCATTGTACATTGTACTTTGTTTTGAAGTACAAATACATCCGTGAATAAGTGGTTTTACATTTATAGTATTTCTAAAACAACAACATTGAAAGCTTGCAATAATTGAGCTAGGCGAGATGTCATTATGCGTTTCCTGGAGTTCATAAGAAAAGTGAACTACTGAATTTAATTATTGAACAATGCCTGTAGAGCGCAAATGTTCAACAAATATCGTCTGGAAATAGATGCATGTCTTCCTCCCTCAGTCGAGTGAAGGCAAGAAGCATGAACTATAATTCATATGACGTAATAGCAAATACACGTCTGTTCTGTGCAAACCTGGTTTCTGTCGAGTAGGAAACGAATGTTAGAATACTGAAGGTTATTTTAACACAATTAACTGATACTTATGTGATTATTTTTAGCAAGTAAACCCATTCACCGGGAAATTGTTTTTCAAAGATTCGTGGGAAGTAACATAACTGAAATTTGCTTAAGTTAACCCCTAAAGCACATATAATAGGACATTAACTTTTCAGGCGAATACACACACGGAAAGAAAATACTTATTAAAACAAATAGCTATGTAATTTAATGAGCTGTTATAACGATATAATAAGACAACTCGTTATCTAATTAATGCGTAGATGAATCACATTGTTTAGTAATTATGTAGTTTGTTTTAAACGTACCACAAACAACGTTCAGCGTAGTAATTTCAAGGATCAAAACAAACAACTTGAAGTGTAATGCATTTGTGCAAACAGCATATCTTCACATGATGAGTAAAACACTCATGCATGCTGGTTCAAATCTATTCCCTTTTCCTTCAAGATAAGTTTTTGTTAATAAAGGCAATATCATACTCGTTGTTAACTGTATGCCCTGTTACAATCTGAACGAATTCGTTATCTCCCATCATATACAATTAGTCATTGCTAGAATACACTCTACGGGCATTGTTCTTGTGCCTCTTGATCTTTTTAGCGAGAGAATCGGAATATGGCGTATCAAGAGGCCAATATTAGGTTACATACCAGTAATTCCAATCCAATAGGGTTCAATTATACAATTGCTAACTTTCTAAGCAGTTTTCTAGCCTTTCCTTTATTTCAGACTGTGCAAGCATGGTATCAATTTAAAGATGAATCTTTCCTCTTTCAAACATTGCAATAAAAAAGATATGTCATGTTACTTCTAAGAAAATGCATCTCGCCTGAATGCAGACACTGGTAGAAAACAGGGTTTCGGCAGTCATATATTTCGACAAAACCCCCATACCACAGTAAACACACCCCAAAAGTTCACCTTTCAAGTTAGCCTCCAATGGAAAACACCAAAATGTTCCAGACATTATACCAGAAGAGAAAAAGGAAATTTTTAGTAATAGGCACTACTTTCGAATGGACCGCGGACGGATACACAATGATTTACTGGTACCTAACTTTAAAGAAAACTTGCCAAGTCGATCCGCTTAGTAGAAATGCTTCAAAAAAGCATTTGAGTATAACACATGATAAGCCATCTGGCTTGCGGTTTCAGTACTTGGATTGTGTGGGGAGCGGGAACTAAATTCTTACGAAGGAATACACTATGATTTACCGGTATCTAACCTATTATTCTAATGTGATCGACAAAGGCATATCAATTATGTGTAGGTGACATGTTGATTCCAATATCCACAAGCAAACATAATTAATGATAATTTAATACAGATCATCAAACATGAGACCTGGGCCCGTATTTACCAACCCATTCTTAGACTTAAGACTAAGGATAAAGAATATTCTTGAAACTGTATTGTTTTAAAAACACTGTAGATCTGAATCTTACATGGTATTCGCTGACTCATATTACAGCGTTTCTTTATTTGGAACGATTTATTGTGATATTGGCAACATTGGTACCAAGCATAATTGCTAACGAACAGTTTTTTTTCTTGAGTCTAAGTCTATTCGTTATTCTTTACTCTAAGAATGTATTGGTGAATACGGGCCCCGATGTCATGTTGGAAATAGAACTGTCCATATATATAGGTAAAACATGAACGTGATTCGTCATCTGGAAATTAACGCTGCATTTGTATTGTATGAGAAGATAAATTGTATTCATATATGACAGATAATCTCTTACCAGTTCGCCAATTGTGTTAAGTAAGACAATATTTATTTAAATACAGCTATACCGCAATCATTCGCAATACATACAAGTTCACTATCGTTTTTGAGGTTTTACTTATATTGTGCATTTACAAGTTCAACAATGCTATCTCAAATTTTTACCTTAGTAAACACTTCTAAACTTTGTGGTAATGTGGCATGTGAACAAATGTTTGCAAAAACATCCAGACTTAGCGTTGTGAATTTATAAGCATGTATGTATGTTTATGTTAGTTGCAACACTCTATGAGAACAGTATAAGTAGGAGGAGGACGGTGAATTAACTAAGCTCGCAACTTTGTAATATAACTGCAAATTATATGTTCGTTTCAGAGCGGTTGAAAGTCCAATCATAATTATTTCGAGCGTTATGTTATTGCATAAATAAGAAACAACAGGCATGCTAACTATGTTATAGACTATGAGAATTTACAATTTTCATAAACATTAAGATTCAAGGCATAATAGTTAGGAAAAGATATGAGTGTTTAAAAACAAGAATGTTTATCGGACTAATCGACTTAAAGACGTTCGCAACAATTTCCTTCAATATTTTTGTCCAACGACATATTTTTTTAAAACTTGGCACAAACATGCATCAATATATCCTAAAACTAAAGCAGTCTTAAAAAATAGGGGTCACTGGCCTTTTTCCGGAAATATTGAATTTTGAATACGGTACCTGTCGAAGCCTTTTTTCAGTTTGTGTTACTTAGAATGTTGAATTATATAAAGCGTTTATATTCAAACAAAGATTGAGATTTTTAAAAGCATCTTTTTTAAATGTTTCGTTTGGTAATATATAAGTGCAGTTCAATGATAAAACGCGCTTTATCTACAGTTATCATTTACCAAATGACTTGTAATGGACGATTAACGAGGTGAATTTTGCATTAAATTTGTCTGTGAAAACATCAATAATTTATCAAATATACGAATATCTTTAGTTCCAAACGACAGATTTTCCCACATACATCCGTCATTGTATACTGAAACTAAAACAGTCTTAAAAAATAGGGGTCACCGGCCTTATTCCGGAAATATTGGGTTTTGAATACGGTACCTGTCGAAGCCCCTTTTTTCAGTTTGGATTTTTATCAGTGTTTCAAGTATATAGGATAGTTATTTTTCAAACAAGGTTATGGTTCTTTAAACTGATATGTTTGTACATGCTTTGTTTGGCAATATATATGTTTATGTTGATAATAAAAACGTTTTACCTACATTTACTGCTTAAATAAGATATTTGACAGGACATTTTCATAAGTGTGTCAAATGGGAACTAATAATGCTTTCTGAAACTTAATTTTTTATCAAATGCATATTTTGTTCCAAACGACAGATTTTCTTAAAATTTCGCACAGTCATGCATCAATGTATATTTACACCAAAACATTAATAAAAAGAATGGCTCACCGAACTTGTTTGGGGAATATTGGATTTCATATAGGGTACCTGTGTAGCCTTTTTCCTGTTTCGTTTTAACGTCATTAACAACGTATCAATAGAAAGAAGATATTTAATGGATCATTTCTGAACTAAATTTGTTTGGAAATACATTGCATAGTGTGTTTTTGCTTATTATATATGCTTTATGAACTTTTACTATTAAAAATATTTACAATAGAGATGAAATTAGTATATTGTAACCTATATACAATAAAGAAAAAATGAAGCAAAAGGAGAAATTAACCCAATTATTTTCTTTTTGTTGCGAACGTCTTTAAGGGAGGGCTGTCATCACAAATGATCATTGTAGACTATCAAGATTACCGAAACCGCTCTGCACTCCGCTACCATGTTCTCATGAGAATATGTGAATCTGAATTTTTTTTACGGATCTGTTCTTGATGGACCGTAACATTATTAATTTATTAAAGTATTGCCATATTAACTTAGTAAATATGTTTCATGTTTCTGGGCTTAATACTTTATTACATTGAGGAAAAAATATATTTTAAACATTACAATTATTCCAATTAATGTTAAACAATGGAATAAAAAATTTGCACATAGTTTTCATGAACAATATCCAAATTAACGTTATTTCCGCTGAAATGTGTATATTAATATTTAAGAATAAATACTTTGTTTATTACAATGTAGCAACATGATATCCGCAATTTAGTTCATGCTATTATGTGAAAGGGTGAAGAAAAAAAAACAGTGAAAGATAGCCTGATTATTTAACTGTAGGTATATTGAAATGATAACATATGATGATTGCACTCTGCCTCATGTGTTTCCATGTTGTTAAAGTTGTAACATTTGTGCAATAAAGCACTAGTACATATAAATCTCCTGCATCTATATCAAACACGATCAAAGCGAATTTTTTTGGAGATTTTGTTAATTCCTTTTCTTTGCATCCACTTTATCCATGAACAATAAACACAATGACATCGCAGAAAAAAAACTGTCAATTTTGAACATGTTGTTTGTAGACAGATTGTACCAAACACATAAAAAATATGTCACATATATATGGATACATACTCAAGTATAGAACGATGATTGTTATTATAGGTCACTCGAACGGTATAATCGTAAGATTAACGGTAGTATGGTAAACATGCACACTGTGCTAAACTTTTAACAACATATTTGGAGACACACTTCAATATTAAATAATGTATGCATATAGAAGACAAGCCTCATAGAAACTTCTAGTCTTACGTGTGTAATATTCTGCTTGTTGTAGTTTTTTGATATGTTTACTGGAGTGAAACCGACCGTCACTGACGGTATCTGGGCTGCGTTATTACGGGTATATTGCGAATTCCTTTTTTTTTTTAAATAATAATGGATAAGTGAATGATAAAATGAGCAATACAATTATTAATCATGCCCCACTCAACAAATAACATGAACATGAGTCGGCGATAACGAGATGAACAGGTTATGATTAGAATGTCTATGGTTCATTCGGCTCTTCTCGTGACCCAATAATTAATTCATCAATAATTTAGAACGTCGAATAACTTACTACTTTATTTTCTTCCGCGAGTAAACTCATAATTTGATCCTTCATTGAAAAGTTGTTAACATGTCATGTTCTAATCAAATTCATTTTCATAATGATAACCATTTGACAAATTAAGGATATTCAAAACGGCACTTTTACTTTCGCGTAGGCAAATCTGACTGATTTTGTATATATATAGAAAAGCTGTACAAAGTTCTTAGTTCTCGATCGTTTGGCTTTCAAATTGTGCTACCGATAAAATGCCAGCCTCAGAAATGACACCCAGCACGACCATGAAATAAAAATACTTTGTTTGGCTCATACATTATTTGTAAGAAGCTAGCTGAATTCGACTGAAAACTGGACAAACATTATTGAATGAACAGACGCTGCACGAAATGTTTCAGGGGATTAGAAACCAAATATGTTATACGTGTACAATGAAACAATAATAATAGCAAACTGCATGGTGTATATATATTAAAACTAATATATCAGTAAATCATTGAAACAAAGGGTAGATAACTCAATAATAGACGCAACGACGGCCTGTCATCATAACTAGTAGTTTGGTCGCAATCCCTTGATAAATGTATGAGGAGTTGCGTAAGAAGGCTCACTATATATTACATATGTGCAAAATAAACGAATGGCCATATTTCCGCAAAACAAACGATCGAATCACAAAAGCCCGACAATATGCGCTGGTTCGTTTAGTGACAATAGTTTTGTGAAAGTTATGTGAAAATTTGGTCAAATATCTTGCGAAATGTGGGAGGAGTTGCGCTCAGAAGAGATTGCACACTATATATTACATATGTACAAAAATGATCGAATCAAAAAAGCCTGACAATATGCGCTGGGGCATTTATTTTTGCGAAAATTTGGTCGAAATCCCTTGAGAAATGTAGGAGTTGTGCTCGGATGATATTGTTCCCTATATATTACTTATGTGGAAAACAAAACTGAGGGTCATTATTCTACCCAAAATAATCGTCCGTAAAAACGCACTGGTGCACTTCGTGACACTAGTTCTGTGAAAGTTTGGTTAAAATCCCTTGAGAAATGTCGGAGGAGTTGCACACTGAATAGATTATTCACGCGCGCTTCCCCGCCTGCCACCATTCGCCAATCCAATAACAAGATTTTTCCTTTCAAAAACCAGGTTAAAAATTAACGGAGGATGCGGACCGGATAATATATCTATACTCGCATTAAATAAATTCAATGTCCACACGAATTAAAGAGAGTATGTCAGATACCCTGGTTGTACGTATTGCAATGAGCTACAATGAAGATTTATTGTAATGCTCGTGGATCGATGCCGTGCTCATAAATTTTTTGATTGCAGATGACACCATTACGATTGTCTTTCTTCTATTATGATTACATTACATTAAAATCTGCATCTGCACTTGCAAGTTAAAAAAAAAAAAGACAAGCCGTTCAATGACCCCCCTTCCCAATAATGATTTTTATTACAACAATTATGTCATTTTCGTTGCTTTTTTATGAACGAAAAATATCGATGATACATGTTCTTGCAGCTATTGTATTTAGCGCTTTAATAATTATGAAATCTCTTTCATATTCACAACAACATACTTTTACAATCGATTGTTAAACTATTCAGCATTTATTCTATGAACAGAATATTGATATTTTCTTAAATCTAAGATGTATCAAATACAGGCATTTGTTTCTGACAAATGACATGTAACAAGAAAAAGTATTAACTTTCTAAGCATTCTGTTCTGTATAGTGCAACTGCCATTATTTGTTTGACATATTTGCATCAGCCAACTAATTGTGTTTTAAGAAGGAATGTAAAATGAACTGCAACAGATTAAAAACCATGCGTTAACATATAGTTCATGCCAATACGTGTATATAATTTTTCGAATTATTAATAATAATTAAACTATAGACCCATAATTTCAAAGACATATTCGTAGTTACTTAGTATATTTAACAGTAGTTATATAGCTATTACCTATTATGAACTAATTCAAAATATTATATTGCCAATAAGACATTTGACGGATAAAAATATAATAAAAATGAGGCATCAATTTTGGGGTTAACAAAGTTCAAACGAAGAAATTGAATAACGATTACCTAATAATTTATTTAAATATGTTGTTTTCTGCATTTTTCAATTAGTCATTTAAAGATTAAGTATATCCCTCGAAATAACGATTTCTGATGTTTCATGTTTTTAAATGAAGTATTAAGCAAAGACATATCGTCAGTCCTCTGATCAATCCTGATTCATATAGAATATTATGCTAGAGCTAGTACTGTGTTCTGAGAACATGTATCAGTCGAGTTGATGGTGTCAAGTCGTATCGCGATGCTACTTGACACTACCAACGAGATTGATACATTTTCTCAGAACACCATTCTAATATAATATTCCATTTATTATATACCTTTTCGGCATTATTCTTTAAAAAATCACGAACTATTTTATGTCACGTAAACAATGCTTTTCGCGGGAATGAGTTGTGCATTGATGACGACATTATATGACGTCATTTACAACTAGGTAAAAACAGTAGCTCCGAATGGATTTGTGTTGCTTTGTTTAGTGGATATTATAATTTGTATCCCATATTATTTGTATTGAATTAAATACACAATAAATCACCATTGCTGTCTGTTATTATCTTTGGCCTTGTTTTAACAAAGGTCAAATTGTGATAAAACAGCAGTACAATTTTGTGTTTCTGGATAATGTTGAACAATGAGTGAAGTCTGAAGAAATGCTGCACCGGGTGCCTCTAGGAAGAAACGTTTACCGGAGTTAAGATTATCAGCTGCTTTTATTAATGTTCTGTTTATTTTATAAATGTATATTACGTACTAGATATCTAGATCTACACTTACACTGTTGAAGTTGTAAAAATGCATTCCGATAATTTCCGAATTCGATCGCGTGTTTTTGACATAAAAAGTAGTCCGGCTACTAGTATGATACGGAAACAGGAAACGCTAGGCCTAGTAGCGAATACGCTTACGCGTATCCGAATGTTGAATACATTATACATGTATTGCTAACTGAAAAACAATAGGTATATAATGTATGATACCGTTGTTGTTTGGCATTCGGGTGCATCATTCATTTCTGACACAGTTCTAAATCAAATAAGTATCCGTACAGAATATACTCGTCATAATATCGGATCTATTTGCTTATGTGTTTGTTACATACTTAAATAATATAGGCGTGTTTATTTAAAAGCAATATCCCTAGTACCAAATCTGAGGAATCGTATACCTTATACGAACACTTGAGACTTGACCTGGATCAACTTTTTATTTATTTATATAGGGTATCTATGCGTTTACGAATAGTTCAACTATTTTAATACGTAACATATACTCAATGAAACGATTGTGAGGTTTCCCCCAAACGACCAAAAGATTTCTGAAAGAGATATAAGAAAGTATTCTGTAAATACATGATAACATATGGCGTAATTTTGATATTTCTGAAACCATAAGTTTAACTTGACTACAATTTACCATTCTGTGTGATTATCCCATATGCGTGTAACATATGCGTATAAAACACTTATATCATTGCACAGAACATCCAACAACATTAATAAATATCTCTTTATTAAAAAGGTAAATGTTGCAAGTAGTGTTCACTGTTCTACTGATGCCAAGAACGAAAACATCAGCCTTTAATGAAAAGGTTTGGTATTATATTTAGTGGAAAAGCCAGAGTGAATATTTCTTAAATGCGTTACAAGGTAAATGTCGATAGAAACACTTAGACAATATATTGCTATATCCGTAGTGATAATCTATTCTTGATATACCTTTGCAGCGATTTGCAATAGCTATCGGCGTACGTTTATTTATATAGTTTCTTGTTTATTGATAAGCACATTTCGCACAAATATGTTGATATTTTTGTAGTGCAAGCTTTTATTCATGTAGTGCAAACTTTTACAAACAAACTCAAAATAATTAAATAATAAGGTATGTTGCCAACACAGAATATTCAATAATGTTACAACATCTTTGCTTGAGAAATATGTTTAAGAAGAAACAGGAACAACAAATTTGATTAAACGGACGGGGTTTTTATTACGAAGACGGAAGGAAAGACTCGTTTTCATTTACTGGTCCAGAACAACTATTCACACATCGAACTAATTTTAATTCTCTCCATTTTGAACAGTTAATGAACATCGGACTGTCAAGATGTCTTGATAGATTTGATTTCTTTGGGCAGTGAATGTGTCTGTTCTATGAAATCATTTGAATATAATGACTCAGTCGGGGTTGTGGTGATGTATTTAGCATTTAATAGTATATGATGTAATGGATACAAGTTCTAAGTCTGAATTGTAGTGGTGCATTATTCATTGATTTATGCTGTACATGAAACATAATATAAATAATCTTGTCATATAGGCGTGGTTAAGATGCTTTCTATATTTAATTGCCTATAAAACATATTTTCAAAGAATACACGAAGTATTTAACATACAAATAAGTTGGATGGAAAATAAAACAAATAAACATACTTTTGCAAACAAAAGAAGTGTAAATGTCTATAAATAGAATAAATTTATTGATATTCACTAGAGGCATGTAAATTTAGTTTAAATAGCTTTTTGAAAGACTGAAAATTGCATCCGCATGAACGAAAGTCATAGCAATCGACATAAAGCTTACACAACCATACCTAAGGCAGCATTCAGGTACACAATTTAGAATTAAATGATAAACACAACTACAAATGACATAATATGGACCAATAAACAACATACAGGTTGCACATAATGTTCTAAATATAACCCATTAGATTTGAATGTTTCGAGCTCAAAAATACAGTTTATGTATGGTGTGCAATAGTATAATGCGATTAAGATATAATAAATTATATTATTTTAATTAAATTGGTCCAATTTGAATTTATCACATTAATTTGTTCTTCCAAATCATATTTACAACACCTGGCATTTACGTGAGAACATCTATAAAATTTTCATAGGATAAAAGACACACTTATTAACGTACATGTGTGATGCTCTAATGGTTTTATTAATTCAAACCAGAGTATCAAATACGTGCATTTCTTGTGTAGACATGAAAGAAGAAAACCACGTTGATCATTGCTCTTTCATTATATTGTATAGCAGATACTTTATGTAGTTATAAAAGATCGTTTGGACAAAGTCTTTGAATGTAATTGCTCACTTATAAAATATGTTAGATCATACGGACATCATGCTTGATGGCTGTTTATGTGGACAGCAGATTTTAAACCCAATCCAGCATGTGGTCAAGACCTTATAAAATTACCAATTAAATGCAATAAGTAAAGTGCTTGACCAAACGGTTGTAAAATAAGCTGTTGGGATTAAGTTCCACTTTCCTAAACATAAAGTACTGTTAACGTGTATTGGTGCGTGTCTTAAAAGTAAAATAGATATATAAAAACTGTCATGCAATAGATACATTTCTTGAAACAATATCATCGAATGTATTATAAATCAAAGAATTGAATTTGTATATTCTTTTATTTCAGGAAACACATTGTGGATAATGACTAACACCATATGAATTAATGGCCTTTGGGATGCTGTATAATAATGAATCAAATATATTTTACACACATTAATTTAATCATATAGAAGATCTATTCATCTATATGAGAAACAGGACTAAAATAAAACATTTGAAATGTAACGTATTCACTAATTGTCTGTGTTATGCGACATTATTGAACAAAACCAATATGTGATAATACTGAACCTTTAAATTGTCATGTTAAACCTCCGAGTGAAACACCATATATGTTTTATATATGTAGCGTCCCAACGTTCCAGATTCAGATATTGAACGGGAAAGGAAAAGAGATTTGATATTTCTTTAATCGGAATTGTTATCAAAGCATTTGTGACTGACGTGTTATTTCAATGTTTGACGGAAGATCCAGTAGTTTCTCTAATGTTTGTGTTTAGATATGTCAACCTTATATACTGAAATTCAATAAAATCAATGGTAAAGGCAATGATAGGCATTTCCATAAATAGCCAGGAAAACAAGTGTCTACATCAATGTCATTCAAATGAACATCTCTCACTTTGACAGTGATTATTGTCTGTGGTTTAGTATATTAATGTTCTTACAACAAGGGGTAGTTTGCACATAACACAGAAATAATTAATACAATTATAAAGTTTATAAAAATAATGTAGCCTCATTTAAAAGCAATTTAAACGAAATAATTTTCAAAGATTCTACTAATAAATTATAGCTAAACGATTCCACTGCAATTGGTTAAATTCATATATTAGTAATAAGTTAGCATTTTGGACGGTGTAATCTCTGGTAAGAAATTCACTTTCTTTTATTTTATACATTGTATTCGTCTCTAACTATAAATTGTGCCAAAGAGAAGCATTTATAAAACGTAAAAAACAGGACATTAGAATCTACCGAATACTACTACATGAATGTCAAGGACCAATATCAGATTCAGTTTTGGTGAGCTTCCAGAAATAAACGCACAACAAATACGCACACTATATTGTGAATGGGAGAATTTCAGTAGGACTCCAGTCCTGTTCATAATAGAGTATTTCATTGAATGTTCCCAACGAGGGGTTGTCGCAGCAATCAATGTAAATATGAGAATTTTGAACGTTCTGTGTGATATTTTTTGTTGGTTTCTAATGTGTTCATTTATCTTCGTATTACTCGAATTTCAGATGCATCCGTCCGGTAGTTTATTATTCAATGCTGAATGCAAATTATATAGGCCTTCATTTTCCTGCATCAAGCAGTCAACGAAACATTAAATTTCTGACAGACGAATGAATCTGCTAGGAATTAAGGTTTTTTGTGTAAACATTGTCTGGAGCGGTTTGAATCATAGGCTGTTTTAGTCCCCTTGTTAAATAGGGCAAAATAAAGAGCAGTTTTCAAATATATTAATGGCATTAACGTCGTTAATGAATAATAGACGCATTATAGTTCTATAATCTACGTACGCGGAATGCGTTTATATAGATTACAATTTGAATTGTAAATGCAGATAATAAGCGCACGTCATTGAAGATTCGTTATTTTGTTTAAAGTTTTTAAGGGTTTTGGGGTTGTAATGCATCGACAGAATACATTCTTTAAATATTATCAATCTATTTCAACAAACGCCTTAACTGTTCATTATTATAACAATATATCTATATTTACAGTTTGCGTTCAGAAGCTAGATTTACAGTTTGCGTTAAGAAGCTTCAAATCGTGGGTTATTGAATACTTTTAAAGAGACATATTGATGAATTCACAATTTCCGAAATGTTTGATTACAAAAATAAAATTATTTTGTATAAAATGGAGCAAGGTAGCAGTGCTAACATAGAACTATATTTAAAATGATGGTTGTTTAATGAGTAATCATCAAATGGAAATGGATAAAATTATAAAGTGTTGCCAACCCGAAACGATTGCATCATTTGGAGCAATTATGTTGTCTTCGTTGACATTGTTGGATTATTACAAATACAAGGACATGTATATAAATCAGATTAGCCGAGTCGTAAGCGCGTCAGACTTTTGATCCGGAGGGCGTAGGTTGAAGGCCCGGTACACGTATTTTTTTTAATTGTTTATGCTTTTCTTGTTATAATACTTGAGCACTTCAGTTCAGATGCTTTCTTTTTTTCAAGTTGGGAAGTTTGATTGCAAGATTTCAAAAATACAAAAATCTATTAACAAGTTCATTTCAAGCAAATCTATTTCAAATATCACTGCGAATACCGTGAATAAAATGTTGCAGTGGTATACAAAATATAAACTACTGAATTCAGACAAATAACCATATCATATTCCCAAGCAAAATTACACAAATATGCATCTAGGTTAACAGAACGTGAATACAAAACAATTAACAAACATCCATACACGGAACGAAGATATATTATGAAGCCAGTATTTATGAAGTATAACGATGTGCAAACGCAAAGCGCGCGGACCTCTACACGGTTTTAATGCGCTTTTCTTAGGATGAAGACACGCTAGGTTATACACAGAAATGATAAGTTACGGATATCTGTATATAATTCATAACTGATATTTCTAATAAACCAGTATATAATTACGTGAAATCTATTGTAATGTGTTCAAATATTTAATTATTCGAATGTTAATTCATTTACGAGTTTAACATAATACTTTCTTCCGATGTCGTTGATTGATTATAATAACAAGATTTGAATGCGGTAATCAAAAATCTTTCATAAATATTAATTTTCTTAAAATGGCCCAATACTAGTATATTCAAATATGTTTTTATTGTTAAACTGTTTCAGATATTGAATAATCAAAAATAGATTATGCGCTGGTTAATACATGTACATACATTGTTATTTTCTGTTAACAATTCGCCTTTTAATGTGTTAATAATTAATAACTTAGTTTTGTTTATTGAATTTTATTAAAACCTAAAATCAAATAAAAAGACACCGTCGTAATCAATTGATTGCTATGTCGTTACTTAATACCATCGTCTAATTCTACATTATGAGCCCTAAACATTTGATCAAATATATCACCCTTGAAAAGCCGAACACTAGCTTTAACATGCTGTATCTGTGTCATGTGTGTCTCTAGAAGAACGTATTTCCAACTGTTTTTATATGTACGCGAACGTACTGAATTTTAATTTGACGTAAACACGTTTAATCTGTGAGAATGAACGACTTGCCAACACCAGTGAGATGTATAAGACTATTCGACATATCCTTTTGAAAATATGCGTATGTTAAATGTTATATGGTTGTAAGCTTTTTTGTTCCAAAATAAGCGTTAAAATTGCCTTACGCGCGCCTAGAGTAATGACTCTTTGCTATTTGTGACCGATATACAATATGCCATAACTAACTTCATTCAGGATTGGTACGATTTAAAACGTCAATACACGGCAAAGAAACTATGACTGACCATGTACAGTAATGCAATCGTGCCAAATATCGGTTCTTCCACAGGCGTGCCATCAATTATTGTCAGACTTAAAAACAGTAATAGTCTTAGAAATCGCATTCTGTTTCCGCTTAAAAGAACTTTACGGATACAGATCAAATGGACGTGATGGATCAAACGTTGAGAGAGTATTGATAGCCTATTTCATCACTGTTATCAAATGTTTACCTCTTTGAATGATATGAGAAAGATACTTAAATTAAGATTCTTAGCAATGTTTTATGCAATATGCTACATAAAAAAGTAAAACACAGGAATGTAATTCTTTATATTTGGTTCTTGTTTTCCTGCAAATACAACAGGTTATACTCTCCAGAGCGTCGGTCATTTATAACGGACATATAAATGTTTATGTTGTTAGACTAAAAAGAAGCGGCTTATTATTTTGAATTGTTCGTACAAGAGTTATATATAGAATGCATGAATGAATATGTTCACGAACTCTCTTAAGAGACTATTCGACATTATGATAAATGTAATATATGCATTCGTGTTGCAGCAGAAGATTAATTCAATAAAGTTTTGTAGAATATGCACTCTTGGCAGAAAAGTTTTTGTTTACCCGGTGTTTGATAAAAATCCGTATATCCAATTAAATATAACGTTTTCCGCTATCATATGCACACATATCAAAACTTGATGTGTGTACGCTCGCGAATGGAATTCTGGGCAATTCAACTACTTTCTTATTGGTTCACGACCTTTCTTTAAAAAGACTTGACAATTTCGGTACTATTGAATACGTTTTGGTAACAAGATTTGGACACATCGGCATTCTTTTTTGTTTTTATGTAATACTGTATTTAATGTATCAAATCACGTAATATATGTAAACGTTTTGATTAATTTATTTAGATAACATGTATGTTTATTCATTTGTTTTAGTTAGCGACAGTGTGTACTTAATTTCAATTTATATACGAACAAACTCAAAAAGAATGATGTGTTTGATAAAGATTGTATATAATAAGCAACAGTTGTAGCAATCTATTACCGAAATAATTTAGTTATTTTACGAGCCCGCACGGCGAGTTGAAATTATTAACATGTTGAGGTCAAAACGTGCTGTTCACAATTTATTTGAAGACAGTTTCATTAATGTGTATACGGTAATTGAACTTAACATTCTTTGTAAAACATGCCTATTTTTCCAAACAAAAGACCTGACAAATTGTGTCGTCAATAATATTGTATCATAATAGTTTGGCGCACACACATTGATTATGGTCGAATTCAAAATTATCGTGAACCTAACACTGTAACATAATGAAATGGGCAATTAATCAAGAATAGACCTTTATTATGAAATACGAAAAGATCGGAAACAGAAAGGAGACATAAGAGTGCCGAGGTGACTTGGTGCCGAAATGACCAATTAGCGAAATGACCAAATGCCAGTACGAAATATTTACCACGTGCAGAGAGCGCCAGTAGGTATAATTAAAGTGAATCATCCTGTAAACAGGTAAATAGACTGCATTACATTTCAATCTGAGTTTTCCTGACGACATACTTTTATTGTGATAGTTTGTTTTTTTCTTCGGAACTAGATTTCGCCCTTAGCAGTCATTTGCCAGTGAAGCGTCTTAGTAAAGACGTGACCGCTATTTATAGAATGAGAGAAATAACCGCATTTATACTACAAAGGTTAACTGAAAACACATTTTTGTCTAATACATAATCGACCACCAATAATTTCTGTGAAAACAATTAATAGTTATAAGTTAGAACTTCGATTGTACATATTCCCTGCTCGGGTGCAATACATTGTAATTATTTAAATCTTGTTTAAATGGTGAAGTGTTATTCTAACACATTTAAACGTTTCTCAATTTAAACAATTTTCATGTGCAGCAAATACGAAAATACACTATAATTCAAGGGTGCACATTTGATTTACCTGTATGAGATAGCTGGTTATTTACCTGTATGAGATAGCTGGTTATTTACCTGTATGAGATAGCTGGTTATTTATACCCAACAGACAAGGTTATCGAGATAAATTATTGCACGGTTTTATTGTCCTTATTTATTTAATGACAGTTAAGAGATCAAAGTAAATACCATTTCAAAAATATTTTAATTACTCAATACGCAATATAGAAATGTGGTAAAATAATAAACTTCATATTCGCAGTAAATATATTGTCTAAGTTTTCATGAGTGCTGATAAGAAAGCTGAATCGTATTCGTGTTTATACAATTTTATCTCAATTTACAAGCATTCTGTTTTATGTGCACCTGATAAAATCGTTCATGTGATGCGAAATTAGCATTGTATTATGATAATTATGATAAATGTTACGCTGTGTTTACTTAAGTTGCCATTGGCAAGAACCATTTGTTATGCTGCGTAAACTGTATTTGAATGTAAAGATAAAACCATCGTAAAGGCAGCGTCAAGATGGAAAACACAGAATGCAAATTAGGTCGATAAGGCCAAACTTGCCACAAGAGAATAAAGTTCCATAATATTAAACGTTTCTTAATTATTTTTTATATAAATTTCATCTTTCAATCTGCTGGGTGCGTCATACATTAAAGACTAAATGAGGGTTCTATATTGTCGTATGGTAAATATGTAATGCATAATATTTGGTATACATAATTTGTTTGCCTAACGTAATAGAATTATACAAACGGGACCACTGTGCATTTCATTTATAAACGAGCAAGACAACCAAACAGATTGCATTAACACATTCTTTGACACAAAACGCCCGGTTCTTTGTGCACCACTAGTATCATAGTGTATCCACGGTTTGATTAGTTGAAAAAATTAGCATGAGCATGGCAATTTTTGCCGCATTTGATAACCTGAAAGAAAAACAAAAAAAAAACATTTACATTCTATGGTTTTGGTAAGTATGTTGAAACGACAGTCACTAGCGAACAACATAAAAATGCAGATAAGTGAAAATAAGTGATGACTCACCGGGATTTAGTAGTACACATCAAATCATGTATTCGAATATTGACATAAAACTTATCATTAGTTGCTATGACTATTCTCGTCTATTACAAAAGAAAATATGCCATGATACTCGTAGTACGGTAAAATGTTCACGTGTATCTTTTTTTATTTTAATCTATACGTACGATTACATGTGCATATTAAATTATGTATGAAAAGATGTGTACTTTATTCATGCCTTTTATTGTTGTATGACCCTTTCTTGGATTTCAAGAAAAAAGACGAACGTAAGAGTTAGAGGTTGTACAGTTTAATAAGTCTCAAAATGCAACAAAATACAACAACTTGAAATGACTAATATAATATAAGATGTCGTTTTGCTTTTCTTGGAGTTCATAGGAAAGTGGACTGATTAATTTTAATTATTATTACTGCCCGTATTACGCAAATCTTCAACAAATATCATCTAGACAAGTAGGCCTGCTCCCTCAGTGAAATCAAAAAACATCTATGATTGAAACTATGATATAATTATATTTACGTTCTGTACAAAACATAGTTGCATTTGCCAAGAAGGTAAAACCTTTGAAAGATACAAATACATGTAATAATAATCCAGACTATTTCAATACATTTACCTGAAACTTCCGTGATTATTTACTTTTTAGTTAGCAAGAGCCTCCAGGCATTTGGTTTGCACGGAATTTTTGTATGTACTACAGCTGAGATTTGCATAGCTAACTTCTACACCACATAAATATTGTCATAGCAACTGGCTTTTATCGAAAACAAAACACACTGTGCTTCGAATTTTGTAAAATTTACGCATAAGAATTTTACAGAAGTAAATGTTATGACTACCGATTGTCAAAACACAATTATCTAAATTGCTGAGCACTTTTCGCTATCTCGTTGGATGTGAAATAATAGCCGTACAAAATTCCGTGCGTGCGTCTTATACAAAAGTTATGAAGCCATACAAAAGACAAACGACGTAACTTTTAGTTTAACAAGTAAGAGAACGAACTATCATCTTGATAATTGTAAAAAGGTCAAACTTAAAATTGTTCATTTGGCTATTGCTTTCGATCATACGACTATGCAAGGTTAATGTGCATTGAACTATATAGGATCTGTTATGATATGTACGTATATGTAAAATAGTGTGGAATCTTATATTAAATTTGAGTAACACTTCTAACACAATTGATTTTTAAACTCCATGTTTTCAGTAGTATGTACACGCCCTTTATCAACGACGCAAATTAAGTAAAGCAAGTTACCAATTGTCTCTACAAGGCATATTTCAACAAAATAAAACAACGCTAAAATGATTGGTAACGTCTCAAAACGGTTAATATAAAGCACTAGTGAGCTTAACCCTGTTTAACGCGCACCAAAACTAGAAAACACACAATTGGTTTAAACTGGTTAGGGACTTGTATGCGACCCATGGTTGATAGGCGCGCCAAAACTCACGTCTTTATGAATTTTCCAATATACACAATGTCTATCGTCTAAATTAAGACTCAGACATATACTATTTTAAAGTGACAGTAATGATTGAAAGCAAATATAAAAACAACCTCATAAACAACGTCAATTAAAATACAATACAAGTTTATTACGAAAGTACATCTTGCACGGTAAGAATCAAATTGGAGAGAATTGGTTCATGAAATCCAATACGTATGAGATGTTCAACTTAGTTAAACAGGTACAGCTGACAGTAAAAAGATAATTATTTTATTTTAATTGCGATATACACATTGATCTAGATCTCCTATATTTATGTACATCTTTAAAATACCATGCACAAATCTCAAAGTATGTTGTGGAAACCTACTAGTGAATGTTATATATAACGCAATAATAAATAAAATTACTCATGTATATGACAAATTCTTAGTTTTGAAAAAAAAAGACAATATTGAAGTCACAACAATATATATATATAAGCCTTCTCGTCGAGCACAAGAAAGATAATGATATACTTATGTGTCTGTTCAACACTATTTTTTATTAACAAAAAGCGGGACATGTCTAATACATTCAAATACCGCGAATTCCAGACTTGAATCTATTCGTTTCAAAAATATCGAATTAATGTGTATTGAAACACTCCCTCACAAAAAAAGCTTTTCGAGTCCAGCTTTCACAACATTTAAAACAGTGCTTTTAGTTCCATCAACAGCATGATTTCGAATCAGTCTAGTGCCAGAGCATCACATTTTAACACCTTAATAACAAAGTGTACACATTTGTAGTAAACGATGGAACATCCTGATGTCGGTATTTGTTAAACCTTAATCTCAGCAATAACCATCATGCAAAGGGCCTCTATGCGATATATACGAGGGCAAGGTAAGTAAATGAGGATGTATATTTTGCATAAACCTTAGGAATAATTGTTATTAAGCTCAGATAAAACTACAAACAACAGGACTGGTGTTAAATCAATAACAATCTTGCTAAAATTGTTTAAAGTCTTCACAACGCAAACAAAGGTATAATGGTCGATATTCATATGATGACATATACATACGGACTAGTCTTTGAACAATAAATATTATGGATGCTTACACAAACAATCTGAATATTGTGAGTTTATTTCAGTTCAAATGGTGAAGAACGTGCGTTTACATAATTATATTAATAATGGAACGGTTTCCACATGACACAATATGAACAAAACAACGCCATTTTTTGCCTACAATACTTATTGTCCAAATAATAAGTAAAAGGCCTAGTTTAATCTTTTATTATAACCCCCCCCCCCCAAAAAAAAATAAAATAATAATAATAATAATTAAAAAAATACAACTTTGGTTTTGTACTTCTGTGTACTGGCACCCTGTATGAGATCAATGCACTGCTGCAATTAAAAAAGTGCACTCAGGCAATGTTCTGTCAGCTGAGAGATAAGATGATGATAAGAGATTTTATGGTGGATCAATAAGCAGAGTGGAATACCCCATGTAGAGGCCAGGCATTCCTTTAACTAGGCTTTTACGGGTCTCAACTGCAATTAAAAAAAGTGCACTCAGGCAATGTTCTGTCAGCTGAGAGATAAGATGATGATAAGAGATTTTATGGTGGATCAATAAGCAGAGTGGAATACCCCATGGAGAGGCCAGGCATTCCTTTAACTAGGCTTTTACGGGTCTCAACTACATCAAATCAAGGCGTAAAATTCAAAACCCAAGTACATAATTGTGATTATTATATAAACTGACTTTAATAAAGTGTGTGATATTGATACACCTGCTGTACGTTTGCGTATTAACATTTGATCAATAACAATTCATAACTGAGATTTGCTGTACTTATTGAGCAAAATGGAGTTACATATCTAAAATGCCAATATTTTTCTCCATTTATACACATGTTATACACTATGTTAAGTTAAATTAATTAACATAAATTATTTCACAGGACATTGTCGATTTCCATGAACGGAAGTAATATGTGTAGCCTTACAATCAGGAGAAAGTGTGTTTTTTTTTATATAACTATGTATTTAAAATTTCATATTTAAAATATACATGATAACATTATAAACCTCACTTTGATATTTTCATTTATCACTAATGGATAGCTGCTTTTTTAAAGCATCATTCCACGAAGTACAAACATTGAATGCGCAATATTCGCGTAAATCGCACGACATCACAAAATAGTCATGTCATTTTAAAATTAATATTTGTAAGCATGTTCACTTATATCTCTCAGATGACAAGAACACGAGTTGACCTTTGAGTGTTAGACATAATGACTCTGATTTGTAAATTGCTAATGGGATTCAATCACCAGAAAAACGAGAAATTGGCGTCAGTCATGTATTGCTGTTGTATTCGTACAAAGTAAGGGTAGACCAACATGAAACAAATGTGACAAATATGTATTTTAAATATTTTCTTTAAGTGTTTCACAATATTTATTAAGTTTTGTGTGCAAATAAATATAACTCATATTTTATACAATATGTGTTCAAATACTTTCGAACCCATTTACCATGCTCGTGTAATATTGGTTGGAACATTTCCTCAAAATTCGTTCGTTTAGCATAAAACCAGACTTATGTTAACATAAATCCAGACATGTGGTATATGATCTTGTTTATATTCGCAGTGGCAAAGCGAATGTGAAGCATGTCACAGCCATCTAGATTTATAGTGAAATAGCAACGTTTCAGACAACTGTTTTATTCCGGAAAGAAACGAATTTGTCAATATGTCCAAGAGACCACTTTCGAACGGACTTCGGGTTTAAGATAAGGAAATGTAGGTTTTGGATATTAAACAATTTTGACAATATAGAGAATATTATGTTAGTGTCTTTAGGTACTTGAATTTATCCGACGAGTTGAAGGAAGGTTTACACGGCGAGGCTTACCGAGCCGTGTAAGCCTTTCGGAGACGAGTCGGATAAATTCAAGTAACAAAGACACCAACCTAATATTATATTTATCCTACAATAGTTTTTTTTTATTTATTTTATGTTTTACAAACACAATATTCACGTTTAATTATTTGAAACAATACTCGAAAACGCATTAAATTTACTGAATCTAACATTGCGTTGTAATATAGTATATATTCATGATGTTTCCGCCACTCGAAATAGTCCTAAACAATTCAATGTAAAAAGCAGTGTAACAAGATAAAATACCGCCATATGCTTCGATTCAAATTTGATCAACATGCCAAATGCTACACACTACAGAAGGAAATAAAAAAAGGTTTTATTCAAATGCAATTCCGTGTTTCGACAAAACTGTTCAACAACAAAAGACCAAAACTGGCTGGCAATTTTAACTTTCCAAAAGTGTATGCAGGATTTATCCTCCCCGAGATGTTTATTATATACCATTGCTATTATCTTTCAAAACATACGCACAACTCGTGTGACTCAATTTTTCCAGAATGACACAGCATAAAAGTAAAGATGAAATACACCTCTACTCACCAGAGAATTTCATTGATAAAAACGTCGTGTTGACTAGTTTTACACAGGTTCTAGCTTCCATAATGAGTTGTTAATCTGCACATGGCATACTCGATAAAGGTGCAAACAACATCATTATTATATTCCTTTTAAAACAGTTGGTATAAGCGGGTTATATTTTGTGGATATACTTTCCTTAATCAATCAACAAAGAAACGGTTTATTCATCAAAGGCATAAGCCTTTATGTAAATTTTCTTTCAAAAGTAAACTACTCGAAGACTGCATCCAAATAACTAGATCCAAATCCTTATGTTGGCAACTCTGTTCTCCACCCAGAACTATCCAGCCAGGTATCGGAATACACTCGACTTATAGAAAATTGAAATGGGATTAATCTCACCGGTTCCATTCGAGCCATATATTCCATGGATACACTTTTTGATATAAATCTTATTATCATAATCCATCCATAAACACAGAAACATTAAATCATGTATTCTGCTTGCTCTTTTTAAATTCCAGCAGTGTGTAAACTTACAACTCAACTGAATGACGTAGAAGAAGTGATAGCGTCATTACGCGCGCACGTGAAATTTGGCGAGTTATTTTAAACCGAAACTACCTGTAATGGCACGATAGCTTACGGTTATTGATTCTTTTCCTGTACAAATGTGTTACTATTTAATTTATTGTAATGTAGTATTTATTGTTAGGTATAAAAAAATGTAATTATAGAATGTTTAGTCTTATTTCCACCAATAGATGAACTGTTAAATATCGCGCCATTTCGTAACCTTTAAAATTACGACTTTATGACGTCACTCACATTCCTGGAAAAAGTAGTCCGTCAAAGTATATACATGAGGGTGTCAGATAAACCATGCCTGTCGGATAAAGCAAAAGTTTATCTGACAGGTAGAGTTTCCTTCTATAAAATCATTTAGTGGAAGGATAAAACAAACTTTCCGTACATTTGGTCCGTTTGCTTTATGCATATAATGTACACGGCATGATCAAGCAGGAGTAAACAATTTTATTAGAAATTCATACGAACAAACATTCTAGGTTTGGTAACAACATATCTTGGAAAATGCAATGTACGATATTTTAATGAAATACAATTTTTACCGTCAAATTACGAAGTAAGCATTGCTCATGTTAGTCATCTGTTTTTCGATGTTGTTTTCCTTTAGCCAATTAGTTGTCAAAATTAACGATTTCCAATATCTAAATCCATACAGTATTTGCGTTTAACTGCTGTTTGTCTCGTTAGTAAACCTTAAAGTAGTCTGCATGATTGCCAACATACGTCACGTATATCCAATCTTCTGTACAGAAGGCACAGTTGATGACATATGAATGGCTTGACATTTGAAAGTTTACTTCTTGTCATAAGCAGTATGCATAAGGAAACATATTTAGCAAAACTTATATTACGTGCCAATTTAAAACGTATAAACCATTGAGTGCCTCAAGCAAAAATATGATAAACATCCACATTCTATAGATGAATCTGAAGGCATATAAAGTAACGATTGCGATGAAAGTATCTTGTACATTTTATTGTTTAAGCTTTGTAACAATTAAATTAATAATATAACAAAACTCAACAACTGCATAAAGCACTTTTGATTCATTAACAAAAATGGTTTGTTTGATATATTCCGTTGACTTTCTGAGTTCAATATTTATGCATGTATATATGTTGCACGTCTAGAGATTTGTTAAAAATACCATGGGCACGAGATTCAATGCCTAATATATACCATTAATAAGGGGTATAGTGTAAGGTGAGCGATATGCGCTATTAAACAATGTATATTTTCTATATGATATAAATGTAATGTTATTTTCAATATTATATAAATGTACTGTTAACAATGATATGTGTACTTTTAACAATATTTAGTACGAGGTACCCGAAAATTTCCTGAAAACCGTAACTAGCATTAATTTAATAATCAAACATATAATTGTTATTAGATTAATCCGTGTTGCTTTTGATAACTTTTGGTTCAAAGAACACGTTATTATCAAGAAATAAACCAATTGAACATGAAATGAAACACACTAATTAACCCTTCAATAATGTCTGTCCTAGATAGCAACGGTATTGTTGCAAATAACTTATTAGCCTTACGATAAGTGTAATTGTTATTTCTGGATCTGTTTCTTTTCCATCTTTACCTTAGCATACAACATATTTTCGTACCTTATGTTAAGATAGGAAATTCACAACAAAAACCTGATTAGAGCAGAATTCGACGCTGGTGGTAACTGTGCAGGGTTTTCTTCAAGACATTTTTTCGTGCAAATCAATTCAACCATTACTTTTAGTTATTCTTTCTGAATAACGCACCAAAGCTTCTTTGCCATATTAATTGTATTGGTCAGTATGGCTAAATTGGCTAAGGTATTTACTCAGAATAAAGAGGTACACATAAAGAGGTTTAAAATCGTAGTCCATATATGAGTTGTCTAAAACTGGATGTTAGCTGAAAAGATTGGAAATTTGGCTGATTTTGAGAAAAAAGACTACATTTAGAGGTTGTGAGCGATTATTCCTTGCCACCTCAGAAATCTGGTAGTATGTAACATAGTTTGGCTGCATACACATTAAGATGCCTATTTGTATACATAACTCGCATTGGTACAGAAAAAGTAAAATTCTGAAAAAATCATTATTTTATGATATAGTCATCCACTTAAATACACCGAACAAGACTTATAACCAAACACTAAAATTTATTACACAATTTTGAGCAAACCAAAATTATTAAAACTATCAGACGTAAAGCCAATGACACAAAATGCTGTCAACAAATCTGACGAAATTCCAGACAAATGAAGAATAAATTGTTCATAAAAATGCGTTATATATATATTAGACTGAGGCATCTTTACATGATTTTAGTTTCCCATGACAAACATGTAAAGAAGAATAAGTCTTTATTCAGATTTGATATAACATACATGCCTATAATACATTAGGTCAAACTGACCAATGGGCGTTAATAATAGGCTAATATCGGTTATACAAACTGGCCCATTGATGTTTACCGCGGTAGAAATTCGATGAATTTGAGGTAAATAAAATTTTCTTGTGATTTGTGCATGTTGCAAGCGCAATAGAAGTACACACATCGTATTAATCATCATACAGTCTTAGATGAACGTTCACGCGGTTGAATACTGGTCAAGATTGTCATCGCAGTATTTGGCGAATTTGGATTGTCGACACTTAGTTTAAATTTAGTTTGATTTCCTTACACATTTTGTATGAAATACATTAAAAGTGTACAGGCGGACACATGTCATTAGATTAATCGCTGTTCAAGTTTGATTACATTTTATTTAAAATTAACCATTTTTCTAGTTTACAAGAAAATTTAATACATGTTTGTATAAAAATTGAGACCCTCTAAATACACTAAGCGGATACAATAAAGTAAGTAAGTATTACCCTGGCACAGCACCAACGTCAGCATCGAATTCTCCAGTAAAACGAAAACTCGTATGCTGTACATTCATTACATATTAAATGCAAACATTGAAACAGGGGAATACTTCAATGTGTTGAGATTGTAAAGTATTTGCGAAATGGAAAATAGTTTTTGTCGTTAACAATTACAAACGATTCGATTTGGGCATGTCCATAAACGATTTCATTCTTGAGTAATAATATTACGCGTTGCTCAATTCCGTGTTTTGAAATCGTTTGGTTGCAGATGACATCGTACAGATTGTCTTTGTTCGAGTGCATGCCATTAAATCATTTGCACTTGTTAGTTAATACAAACAAACGACAAGCATGTTCAATGACTTCCCATTCCGATAATGCGTTTTATAAAAAAAAGTTATAGTTTGAGCAAGTAGAAAAGGATGGATGGATAGTTCTTGTAATAAAGTCCTTGTTTCGTTGCATTTTACGAAAATAAACATATTAATTAATATATATTTTCTTGAAGCTTTTGTATTAACAAATTATTGCTTTATAAATATTGAGTTCTCAGCATACCTGTTTTGTCACGCTAATGTCACAAGCAATTATATCGTTGTCAATAATTTGGTGAAACCATAATTTCATGTTTAAAAGGAACTGTTCGAAGATTGACGATTTGACATTTTTCATATTTGTGTCACAGTTTCTAAAAATTAAAGAATAGTGTATATAAAGGAGCGAAATAACACTACGGACATAGAAATATACTCTGTAACTACTTTTGCGTTTATGAGTAATCATCAGTTGACATTGATAAAATTATATTTTAAAGCGTTTTTCACGCTTGAATTTTGAATAATTTGGAGTGTTTCTGTTGTTTTTGTTAAAATCGTCGACCACACGTAGAAACCTTACATGAAGTAAAAACATGCAGGGTTAAATGACTGAGTAGTTAAAGCGATATCCTTTAAGTCCCAAGGTCTGGGGTTCGAACCCCCGTCGGAGCAACTAGTTTTCTTTACTTTTTTATCCATTTAATGTTTTTATACTCGAGCTCTTTTGTTCCAATGCTGAAATATGTCAAGTTAAGACATTTAATGGCATACTTAAAAAAAATGCAAAAATATGTTAACAAGCCCCATTAAGATATCATCGCAATAACGTTGTATACTAAGCTGGCCTGTGTGTTAGAAGTTAGAGGATATTAATAAAAAAAAAAACAATATGACATTTGAGGGGGAAACTATCAAAGGTCAAAACAATATAACCTTCATCATTAAAATATGCTCCTCAATTCGTATTAAGTTTTCTAAAATACATCTAAATGTCCAAATTGTCCACGAAATAATCCACTCACATGTTTCATGCATGTGAAGGAAATTACATAATACGGCAGATCATCATTTTTCATCAATCTTGATTCAATATGATAACATTTTCTTTTGACCTCCAATGCATCATTCATGTATTACAACGGTTTACAATCAAATCGGCTTCATAAAAAACATATACATCCAAATACGGGATGGTTGTCCTTGTGCTTTTTTTCTCCGCTATGTATTAAATAAGTGCAATAAATAGCTCATATGTTCAAAGAAATTTACTTACACAATTAAACGTATGGAGTGAACCAATTCTATCTTTTTCAGAGAAATGTATTGCTATGGTAAGGAATCCGATTTGACCGCCCCGGACCTAGAATAACTTTCCTCAGTGTTTATTTATTATAAAAGTATATGGTGTCAAGTGTATCTGTACCTGAAGGAGTATTGCAACAATGTTGTATATGTAAAATCAAGGATCTATGATACAATTGTCTGTTCTGTCCCCAACCGATCCTGTGATTTATAAAAGAGCTTCTATAAAGGTTATGTATACAACACATTATGTGACCTAGGTTTGATATTTCTACGAACATACATATAGCTTGAATATAATAACATTGCATTATACGTTAAACTTCTGAAGAAAATATTGTGTAACCGGCTCTTTGTTGTCTATGGTGTAATTATAACCACTGATCTAGCAAGTTCCATGTTTGATTATATTGATTATAAAACAAATATTCCACACCGAAAGTCAGACAAACACAGCCAATGGCAAAAACAAAAAACAGGAATAAATAATTAATTGTCTGTTACATTGAACGTCCAAATAAATTTACATTTACCAAACCAAGATTTTTAACAATGTGTATTTCACTTAAAACCAGTAAAGCATTGCAGTTCTAACATTCGTTAATCTTTTATTATTTTTATATAATATCAATTCCATTAATGTTTGCGCTGTTATTTTTATGCTAATATATTTAACACAATATATGAGATTAAATGTTGATCATAGTTATGATATAATCATAAATTATACTATATTAACATTGTATATATGAGTTCCCGCTTTTTATATTTACAAACGCATATATACATGCAACTGATATTGATTAGCTACTGGTCAATGTAAGGTTTAATAACAAACATAATTGTACAGTTGACTATTACTCTTCTAAGTTTTAAACATAAGCACAAAACACCTATATCATAGCACAAAACATCGTTCAAACGAAATTATGACTGTTATAAAAATGCAAACGTTACAAGTGCTTTTAAATGCTTAACTGTAGTCACGACTGTTTTATCGGCTTTACTGAAAATGTTTGGTATTATAACCAAGGCAAAAACAGGCTTTTAATACCACAATCTCGAGCGTGTATCGTTTTTGACATGGCACCGCAAAACGCACTTGTTCAATACGCTGCGGACGGGTTACATTGCGCAAAATAGTGCATATTATTTTAAGAGGCAATGTTAACTTTACATCGTTCGCGATACAAATATCTTATTTTGTTGTTATGCGCTACGAAACTTTTATACAAAAGTAAAGATCTCACAGTTATCAGCTCTACAAAGTTTTTATATGGCAATAAATACACCCAAGATTTCCATGCGGATGACGTGACGTTCTACATGTCAGCATAAATGTGTGCGCACTTTTCTAGCAGAACAAAGGATTTACACGAAGTACATGACATTGTGCATTTTAACTCTCTAACTATAATTTGTTTTACGTCAATTGAACATTAGAAGTCAATAGGCGTTTCGGATTTGACTTTATTATATGCGTTATAACAACGCAATTTGAAATTAATTACAAGGAGCTATGGAATATGTTTATATACAAAGCCATCAAATACAATAATTTATATATGAATATACCACATTGTGGATGATAAAAACGAAACAAGTGAATTGATTACGTTTACGTGATGAGATCGCGAAAATAGGCTAGTGTATACATGCATATGTACATGAATGACCTGATATGAGTTTATGTCGCGGTCCGGCTATATCGCGATCGCGATCATGTACCCCGGAACAAAATGACAATATATTAAGGTGTCCCGCTCAAATCTCAAACGTCCCGCCAATTTTTTGCCAATTTCCTGAAAAAATTATGGCATGTATGATGAAAATCCGAAGATAAACAATTACCGGTACTGCGGAAAAATAGTTACCTCGAGAATACCGATGCCGAGTATAAAGCGATTCAACTTGGGTTTTACAAGCGCCAAACAGCATTTGGCATTAACGGAAAGTTAGAAAATATCGAATTTTGCCAGTTCATTGTACTAAATCAAACAGTTATTAACATTTCAATTCATGATTGATTACAGTTTCTGCAAAGATGCAGCATTACAAACAGTCGTTTCAAATTTGATATTCAGTAGCCAGTAACCACTTTGGAATGTGATGTGCCTAACCGTCCTGAAAGTTACTATGTCAGATGCTGTCATTTACATGCACAATGGGGAGACACCCCTATCACTGCAAGGCTGATGTCAAGAACTACGATAGATGGATAACAGATGCCTTTTTGGTGAGCTTGGCAGAGATGGTACCAAAGATTTATTTCAGAATGTCGCTACATCTTTTATTCCTCTACTCTGTAGATAAAGCACAAAAATTGCACGAGTTTGTTAACACTTTCAAAATCCAAATGAGTATTACCAAACAGCACATATTTATTACAGAACATCAACATAATTTGCTTTGTGAAAATTAATGCACACAAGAAAATGTACAAACATACATGTACCAATACTTGACAAGCATGGATCATGGGACAGGACACACAAACGTAAAATATTTACAAGACTTAGAAGTTTAAATGAGTTTATTTACCTTTAAAAATGACATTATTGAATGGAAACCAAAGTTGACTGCAGCTAGCAGCAGAATTTTAACAAAGGGATGGACTTTGAAAAAAAATGTTTGCGCATGTGGGCGAAATTTATGTCTTTTGGAAATTCCCGGTAATAGGGATATCCTGGTAATAGGTATATGGAGTATAATTGCAAAATTACATTGAAATAATTCAGTGCACAGCCAAACTGTGCATTTGCCATTTTATTTTTTTCATTTGATTGATATTTAATAGAAATGGATATAGATGAACAAAGTTATTTTCTATTTCATCAAGATGCATTTTATTATTTCATTAGCCTTTGTATTATATATGCTTGGGCAATGGTATCTTCATCCGACATTCGTTCTAGAATCGGTACTAAGACAGTAATTTTCTTGGCTGTTCTGTATAATGATAGTGGAATCAGTATAAAATATATTAATACAAAGTTTCCTATATTTATTATGTTTCAGATTAAAACGGCGACAAGATGATTGATTTTGTTTTAATAAAACAAGACGAAATCAAAACTTGTCTACAATGTCCGAATTCCGTTGAAGTCCGAGATCTAGAATAGTTACGAAATCTATTAGAAGGAAGTGCAATTTCGTCTCAGAAAATACGTCGCCTCACTTTAACCTATTACTATAGTAAACTTTAAAAGTCTCTGTGCTTGTTAAACGTGTAACTTACACTGCTTTTTATGTCTTTCTTGTGATTCATAATTCTTGTTGTTTACATCGGTTGTTCAGCTACGTCCGGAACACCGCGGATTACAGTAGACAGTTTAGGCCAAATCCGTTCAATACGAGACGGCCTAGCCCAAACTGGGACCGTATTCACCAACCGATTCTATAGACTCAAGACTTTAAAATAAACAATATTCTTGAAACTGTTTTGTTACAAAAAGGCTGTTAAAATTGGGAATTGTTTCAAACCATATTTGTAATAAGAAACTGGTTGTTGTTCAATACATGTGTTATATAATTGAGATTGGAAGAAAATATTACAATCCTCTGGATACTGTCTGTTTGATGTATGATTTGCAGCTGTGAAAATGGCTCTGACGTTTAACTTTCTGTTGTTTGTTTATTGTTAAGATTTCTTACTCTATCTACAGGTCATGAGTGCAAACTGTTTTAATCTCATTATCTTCTCTTTAGGCTATTGAGGCTGCTGACTGACAGAGAATAACCCATGTGAGAGGAGTGGGCGCCGCGGAGATTACTGAGCTGCGGACAATACAAAAGAAGCCTTCGCTGTTGGCACACCTATGTTATGGCTGGTCGACGTTATTGACAATCATCCCAAAGATCTAAGATTTTTTCTACCGAGAGCAACTTGAACATTGACCATGAATTGTATTAGTGTGCTATGGACAGCTTCTTTCTTACCATGACTGCCTATGAAATGTTTAGAAGGCATATTTGTTTTGACAGTCTTTGTTAAACATAAAATTTCACAATAACTACATTAAATTGAAACTCAAGATATTTGTTTATGGTGCTGACTCCAATCTGTAGACATGAGGAAGTAACTCTTTCAACTATTTTGTTTCAGTTATTAACCTTTTTCAACTGTTCGCTTTAGGACAAATTTCTCAATGCCTGTATGAGGTATTGACTTGAAACTTAAAGTACTTGATTACAGTGATACATTTATTTGTAGACACGAGTAGGTAACTCTATCAAGGATTTCTTTTGAGTTATTGATATTTTTAACTTAGAATTTTCACTTAGGTCAAATTGCACACTACCTATAAGAGGTATATACTTGAAACTCAAGATACTTGATTACAGTCATGAGCCCATTCTGTAGACAAGATGAAATAACTATATCAATGATTTTGGTGGAGTTATTGCCCTTTTTCAACTTAGAATTTTAGCTTTATGTTTAATTTCTTATGATCCATAAAAGTTATTGATTTGAAATTCAACACACTTCATCATAGTGATGAACCCATTCTACTAACAAACGGTTAGAATACTATCAAATTCGAGAAAGTCGAGCGTCCAGCACCCGTAAAAGGTGCTCTTGTTTGACACCTTTTCATTACGACGACCGTCTGTCTAAGCTGTCAGCGCGTTGATATTAATTTGGTGTCATCGATACAGTATTTAGAATATCTGCAACGCCAAGCAGAAATTAAATGATTACGTATGTCGTCATCCTATGTCACCCCAGTGAATAACATGACAACATATTTTTGCAAAATTAATTGATGAAAGAAGATGCAGAAACAAAAAAATAACATTAAATTTTGATGAAACCCGCGAAGTTTTGTGACGCAATCTGAAAGAGAGAACATTTTTGTATTTATTCAACCATGAACATTATACATATACTATAGGTGTAATGTCTGTTTGATCAGTAATGACGTATAGATATATTTCCTGGAATATAATGTGTCTATTCGTTCAGTTATTTTGTCTTTATTTTAGTCATAAGTGTGAGGATGCAATAAGATAATCATCAGCGTTAGATTTAAGTGAAACAGAAAGCAACTTTTAGCCGCTGTGTACGTTAGTGCAATAAGCAGCACGGAGGTTACAATAAATGCTGTAAGATTTTCACATATGTATAGAAGAAACATAAAAGGCATTTAGTCTATAGTGTGCACAATACAGTTTCTGTGCGATTGTAGTGTGCGATTAACATTTATACTAATATAAGTAAATAGTTATACATTGCAGCAATTCCACAGTATACATTAATTTATTCTTCCAAACCAACATTTCAACCCAACGTTTTTACTGCAAAAATGAAATTTTCCTATGATATTGGACCAAAAGCACAAAAACGTACGCGTTGTGATGTCCTTATTATTTCATTTATTCAAGCCAAGAATTCAAAGACTTATGTTACTTGTAAAGATATGCAACTACGTTGATCATAACTCTGTTGCAAATTATGTTGTTATAAATGCTCTTTTTAACACAGTCTTTGTAGTTAGTACTCATTTGCAAAATTAAGCAGATAGCACGAAAGCTGTCATCGACACCGCGTTATCAAAACATAATTATATCAACGTCCAGTGCACTAACGCTTACGTGTAAACAGTACGTATTTAGCTAACGGTTTGAGTGAATTATTTGTTGTCCAAAGATTCGGAGCTTAATTGAGGTGAAATCACTACGTTTTGTTCCAACTGATGTTGATAGTAATAATTCAACGATTGAAGGGTAATGTAGCTTTTCTGTATAAAATTAAGATGCATCATGAATACAGAAACAGGAAAAGAGCATAAAATACATGTATTACAAACAAGTCTGTAGATGGTCAAAAATATTTTGGGAATAAAGCATGTTTAATACATAGTGCTAAAATGTATTTTAAACTGAATGAGTTCAGAACTTGAAATATTTTAACAGCTGTCATACTTGTTATGACAACACATGTATATTTATATTCTAGTGTCAGACACTACTGTGTTGCTTTGTGGAGATAATACAATATATTTTGATTATATGTAACAGCTTGTTTTTTAATTCAGTATAGTTTGTGGAAGAATCCTTATAATATTAGGAATTTGAATTAAATACAAATAAATATGCATATGTAACTGGATTATCAATGTAAAACAAAGAATGTGTGTTAGATCCAGTTCAGCTTTTTCAAACATAAAAACGGATGACGTATATAGTTTCTCGTTCAAAAAGTAAATTTGATACGCAAATATCTAGCAGTTACGTTTCAGGCGTTACGCGGTGTCAGTTACGTTTCAGGCGTAAGGCGTTATATAGATTGTAACAATTGAACAAATAAATTAAATTTGTGAAATGTGTTTTATCGGGTAGGAAATCAAACAGACGTTCTGTGTACTAATGTTTTGTAACAAATCAGACTTATTCTTGTAGGTTTAGCATTAGAATTACACAGCAACATTTAAATATGTTTTGCATAAGGAATTACAAAACATGAATAATCAATGTGCGATAGTGTAATTAAAATATTGGTAATGTATATGAATACATTTCCAAATTCTGTACACAATTTAATTAAAAGAAATTTAACGTTTCTAAAGAAAATGCATGATTTCAGTTGCAAATATGTATAACTTCACATCAATAACCAACAAAAAAACATATCTGACCTCTCTAGGTTAAAAGCAATCTTCAAAATATCAACTTTGGATGGAAACTTTTGAGCATAATAGCGTAAACGGCTAAAAAGGCCAATTTTATGTAAAAAGGGGGTCATAACTCTGCAGCTCCTGTGGGTATTAGTTTGATCATCGGCTTGGTCGAATTATTATTACCTCACAAATTTTCAAGTGCGGTAAAAATCGGATGAAAACTGTTGAACTAAGGGATCGGAAACAGCTAAAAAGGCTAATTTTAAATTAATCAAGGGCCATGACTTCACATTTCCTGGGGCGATTTAGTTGATTATCAAACTTGACTGAAATACTATACGCACAAAGATTTTCACCAAGTTTGGTGAAAATCTGTTAAAAACTGTTGGACTTAGAGAGCGGAAAGCTAATAAACGCTTAGTTAAAATAATTCAAGGGTCATAAATCCACAATTTCTCGGGTGATTTGGTTGGTTATTCAACTTGGTCGAGATATTTTGCCCACACATATTTTCATGAAGTTTTGGGAAGATCGGGTGAAAAATGTTGGACTTAGAGAGTGCTCTACCGACCTAACGACAGACCGACTGACAATCATTCGCAAACCAGTATACACCGGTATCTTTGATGGGGGCATAATAATTTACAGTAAACAGATTTACTCAACATGTTACGCTTACATTTTGGTAGGAAATTAGAACGTAATAGTATATGCCCATTATATCAATTTGTCATATAAAACCTCAATGAATCACCATTAAGCAATCCAACGATCCAGATAAACAGACTATATTGGTCCAGCAGTTTTCTTTATTTTCGTGGTTAGATATGTCAACCTTACATAATGAAAATCATTAGAAAACCATTGGTAAACTGCCAATGATAGGCATTTCCATAAACCGCTAAGAAAATAAGTGTTTATCGTTTGAGATGATTTATTATTGTTATTATGGTTTCTTATGTGTTCAACTTTCTTCAAAATATTAAAATTCTGGCAGATGAATGTCTTAAATTTTCATTTAAAAAATACACGTGATGGTAAATATTGTTTTGGATGCAAAGCAGTTTTAAATATTAAATTGAGTTATACAGCTACTACGAGCACGTCTTTGAAAATACTCTATTTTTAGTAGTCATTGGTTGAAATTCTTAAAAAAAATATATCGTGCTAAAATATTATCAAACCATTTAAACTTGTGCCATATTAACATAATGGGTATATACATTTAACGTTTACTGTTTGCGTTTAGTTGTTTCAAATTGTCAGTATTTCCTTGGAGTAAAATGTAAAATATCAATATCATTGCAAATGTCGTAAATAAAAATCTCCTCGCCTAAAATAACAAACTTAATTACAATTATTTTTCGTGAACTCGGAGAGACAATCACATCATATTTCCACATAAAATGGCAATACTATGTATTTAAGTTATTCAGATCTGAATTCAAAACCATTAACAAGCATGCATACTTATAAATAAGACATACGTGTATCTAAGAGACCGTATACGGGGTGTGTAACGACTAACGACGTGCAGCATGCAAGGCGTGTACTTTTATAAGGTAACAATGCGATTTTGTTAAAAAAAAAAAATTATTAAAACAGTTGTCTTCTCTAGTGTAAATTCATGTGCAGCGATAATAACAAAGAAAGATGTAGACACAATATTTCACTACAATTAATATACTTAAATGACAGCATACTCCAAATAAATGTATTTTGTTACAATGTTTCAGTATTATTGTTAATATGTTTCAGGTATTGCTTAATCAAACTATTTTGCAACATAAAAGCAGCGCTTGTAAATATATATTATTATATATACATTATTTTCTGTACAGAAGTGACTCATTTTAAGTCGTGTAATTGTTAGTCGATTATTAAAGATATTTATTTTGTTTCTCTGACTTTGTAACAAGACTTACCGCTAAGTAATAAATAAAGATATTTTGTAGAGATGCACGTATTCTTATGTGATCACCCATCGTTTTTTGCAATACAGTTTTACAGAAGGTGTCGTGTGTAACAAGTTTGATAGAAAATATCCGAGTATTGTAGGTGTAACATCACACATGCTGTCGAACAAGTTGATTGTACAGACTGATTTAAGCAGAGAAAATGTGAAATGGTCAGTACATTTTCAGTTTCTGTGATTATTCTGGAGACGCTGATCTTCCTATCGTGATGAGAAAACAAAGCCTGCCGGTTGTACTTCATATAAATGTAAACCCCAAGTTATTATTACTTTGCATTCCAATAAGAAACCCTATTTTTTATTTATTGTCTGTCAGATAACGATTTGCTTTATGACAGGTATCGTTGTATTAATACTGTATTTATGTGTTAGAAAAGTTAAATGCAAATGAAGATTTTCAGGCTGTGAAGTCGAAATTTAAAATAATCGCTTATGCAATGTAACCAGCAATTAACTTTAATTATATTGGTTACAATGTTAACGTGAAAGGCATGCATATTGTCACACTCTTGGAATTAATGAATATTCGTCTTCAATTGAATCAGTATATAGAAGAATTGGTCTGGGCTACATTAAATGAGAAATGCATAAAAAAACAATTGAAGACAAATAATTTGTCGCAAACAAAACTTGCAATAAACGTTCCTATTCTAGTATTTTTAATGAAAAAAAAAAACAAACTGTATTATACAAGAAAAATAGCGCATTGACGTAAAAACCTATACATCGTTGCCTAAATGCCTTAAAAAGAACGCAGGCACCCGGAGTAACATTGACAGCATTAATAAATCTCCATGCCAAACACGAAAACTCTCCTGAAAACACTTAATAATAGCGTCTGATTCTACATGGTGAGTCCCAAGACATTTTCACAAATATATCATTATTGGAAACCCCGGAAATTATCTATAAAGCATGCTATTTCCGTTTTATTTGGGTTTCTAAAAAAACGCATTTCTAACAGTTATTATAATAGAATTTCAGAAACAAACTAATGTTCTATTATCTGATGGTCAATATGACATTTCATTAAGTCTTGTATTTACTTTGACATATTAACTATTCTATACTTGTTTGTGTTACAAGCATTTGAAGCGTTGCCAGATAATTATTAGCAAAAAGATCGTTTATTATTACAAATATTGAAGAAATGGTAAATACATTACTTTCTGAAAAAAAATCTTTTTGTTTGTATTACTTGCTCTTAAACGAATAAAAGCTATGACAATAATACGTAATACGATCATTTCTTATGACGAATATCCAAGAAATAGTGAATAAATAACTATCAGAAATTGTTCTTTCAATCGAAAAGACAACTTTCAAAAAATACGTTGTGTGTGTGTGTGTCACCATTTAAATGTAGAGTTTGTCGGCAATGATGAATATTTTATATACCACTTTAGACTGTAATTTGATTGTGTTCTTTTAAACTGAACATCAGAAATGTTCTAGATATTTTCTAGTGTATTGATGACATTAATTGTCTGTACTTATATGTATACAATAGATACTTCTACATAAGAGTATGAGTACATTTTTACATTAACAACTATCCTTCCGTAGCGCGGAATAGTTGATTTTAGCTTTTTTAACTGTCACGGTGATCAGGTTTCCAATTGCCACGACAACAGTGTGTGTACCCATTATGTTAATGCGAAGCTCCTTAGTGAAAACTTCAGTTAATTTCTTCAAATCATAAAATTCCTTAAGTCTGTGGCTGGTTCATTTATACTTTATTTTGTTTATTTTGTCTTTAATGGTCTTAATCTGGTAAAGAATAAACAGATGCTTCTTATTTTACTATATTTCAAATATAGAATTTGCTATCCCCAAAGAAATCTGTATTTGAAATATTCACTTAATTTAGGCTTAAGTCGAGATTTTCCTTAGGAGCTTTGTGGGTATGAACCTGGAGAATAAATTATAATTTTATATCTAAACGGGCTTTCCATTAAGTGCAATTTGTAAATGGATGCGTGTTGACGGCTGTGGCGAAATATGCGTTATACAGTTCTTCGACTAGTGCAAGCAAATCATGTACTTACAACGTATCAGCCTAAATTACTAGGATAAGCCTTGCTTTAGGATTGCTTGTAAATCATCGGAGAGTATGTCATATGCAGAATAGCAAGAAATTGTTCAACGTTCATTTGTATGTAAATTATACATACATGTTCATGCGAATTGTTGTCAAAATGGGTTTTCCTGGCTGTCTTAGACATATAAATACACTAACAGAAATCACAAATTCATGTTAAGTCAAAATGTCATAATAAAGACAATCCGTAACCTTTTATGTGGGTGCTCAAATTGAGTCATAGAAGCAGATGTACACATATTTAGGTTTCATGTCCATTGAAAGTTTTTCAACATCAGTGAGAGATATATCTACAAGGCACTAGTCTAATGAAACAAAGTTGAAACATGTGCATGGTTAAATAAAATGCGTTACTACGTTAACCAGTATGTGTTTTGTGTCCCTAAAATAAGCAATGTGGTTGCATTATGCTCGCCAAGTGTTAATTGTGACCGGTATACAAGTATGTTTCATTAATTTTATTCAAGAAGGGCTAGCCTTTTTATGTCAAGACAGAGCCAAAGAAATTGTGATTGACCCTGTCAAGTAACGCAAGGATGTCATTTATTGCCTAAAGTGCGCCACGAATTATTGTCAGACGTTGGATTTTAACTGTCCACTTAAGAGCAATAAGTGTTTTGGAAGTCTTTTCTTTCCGCCTCAAATAACTTTTCATACACGGATTTGTGACGTTCTGTGTGTCAGTGTACAATATAGATCTTTTACGGTAGACTTACGGAGTGCGCTTAAACGGACGTGAGAGATTAAACGTAGTGATTTATTACATAAATAGCCTAATTCACCACTTTTTTTCAACCGTTAAACACTTAGAAAAACAAAAGAAAGTTACTTAAAACAGGGATACCTAGCTGCGAACATATATGAACAGTGTATTTGCCAATGTAACGACGAGAAAGAATACAGTAAACTTGTTTTTTTTTAAATGATTTAGCTACAACGTTATTGTATACTGTATTGTATACCGAGTTGCTAGCGCTCGTTCACGAGGTTAACGTGACTGGACTGTTTACATTCCATTTGTTGGCGTGATCTTTGTTGCTCCTTCAATCACTTTTTAATGTAGTACACCTGTAATAATTTCCCGCGTTTTTTTTTCTAAGATCGGCCGATATCGGTGACTGTCGGAAAGTTTCGTTACCAAGTTCGTCATATGCCCGTTTGGTTCCCATTCCGATGATATTTTAATATAAGTACATTTATATAATCACATTATTTTATACATGTTAATATCATATATACACTTCTGACGAAATGCAAACAGATCAACATTTTGACATAATTAAATATTGATAGAAATCGAAACCGAAAGTCACATATTTTTCGTGGTATAAACAAAAACAATTATAAATACGAGCAAAAAGGGAATGTTACTGAAAGAAAAATCGGAGGCATATAAATAACCGTCACCAGATCGTACATACGATGAACCAGCTTGAATCCTGATAATAAGGAGATGAAACACATGTAAGTAAAACAAGAAAGTGAAAGAATTTTATTTTATTCTGAAATTTCTGAATATATTAATATTTGTCTATAAAATCAGAACGTAATTCCTTAGAAGATAATGCGATGCTTTTCATTTCAATGCTTGAACTACGAAATCGTATTGCTTAAATGTACAATAAGTATATTAGTATAAGTAATATTATTTACATGTATTTGTGTTTGTCCATATTTCTATATAATACTTACATTATACATGTAGTTAAATGAACATAAAAGTCATGAAGAACATGTATGCTGTGTCAGTCCCTTAGTTTTGAAGCCTCAAGACACTTTAAATAGTTGAGAACTTATAATTAATTACTTATAATTAATATGTGTGGCATTTTGTTTATGAATGTGTGCACCAGTGTTTCTTTATGATCAGCATACTAATAAGGATCCATTCAGTAATTACACAGTTTTGACATTAATATTACCTAACATTGAAAAGTTTGGCTAACTAGGTTGGGTTGCACATATACTGAAAAGTTGTGTATGTATATTGTTAATATGTAGTGGAAAACAGTCAGTTATTGGATTGTTTTGAAATAGTTTTGCAGCTGAAGAAGAGAATTCCCACAAATCACTCGGAATGCTTCCCTTGGGGTCAAACCTGGTGCTCAACACAATACACATGTTTTTCTGACTGTGCCAGTTGGTGAAGATGCAGCCTAAATTACCAGCTTATACAGGCTCAATTACCAACATAAACATTGTTGTAATGAAGATGATTGGAAACGAAGATAATAAATAAGACACTTATTGTTGATGTACGCTCTTTTGTCTCAGAGCTGAAAACGTTGCAGGGTGTGGGTGGCATTTTGTGTACCTCTATGAATTTTGAAAAAGTTTGTTTAACTGAAATAATAACCGTTAATTATTAATATATTTAGTTTAACTGGAATAAATGGTGTATTAAACTTAAAATGCAAAAGTTATGTCACATTTAATAATTATTGTTGTGGAATTGCCTATATATAGCTGTCTATTTTTTTAAGGGGTATGACAGTTTTTAAAACTTTTTCAAAACGTACACGGTAAATTTGTTTCTTACTTTTTAGTGTAGTCAAATATATGTCAAAGATGAAAAATAAATAAAAAGATTTAAGTGAAAAAACATACCAGTCCAGTAAAACCAAAATCTTTAAGACAACGTATTATTTTATCTGTTCTGTCATCTTCAAGTTTATGCTGAGCTTCCATAGAAAATTGATAAATATCAATACTTGTATCTTCTCTAACGCCTTATTTTATAATCTTCAATCATAACATGGACAAAAGACACCAACAAATTGGATATATTTGCAACAATAATAGGTTTGTGATTTTTTTTTCATCCATAGGGTAAATGAATTTTGATGGAAAATGGAAAAAGGGGTTGTCCTGAACATTTTCAAAAATGTAATAAGATCAGTGATGTAATACAAATAATGGAAATAGTATTTAAAATTAGGTTTGGAATATTGCCCATTACAGTTGTACTACCTTAAGCGCGCCAATGAGTGGCTATTTATTAACGTCTGAAGCAGAAATTCTTGGCAAATTCAAAGTATCACAATATGTGAATGTGCACAAATGTCACACACAAAAGTACTGCATTTTTAATACCCTTACCATTTGTGACTATGGTTGTGCAGCAAGTTCGAATATATAAGGTATTCAACACATGCAAAATCAACTCCAATATTTAACTGCATTTTGTCCGAGATTTTCCATAATACACTTGTAAGTCATGAATGCATCCCCTCAGTATGCTGTATAAAAGGCAATGTTCTATCAAACATCTGCTAAATTATTATACCCCCACTTTGAAAGGATGTGTCACAGGCAAGAACAAGATCTGTGGGTCCAAGGTCACACTTTCAGCTCAAACGTAAGAATGTTTTGTTTTTCTTGTAGAAAGCATATTTTTCCAGTATGCAATGATTTTAAAATAACTTCTGGAGTGGTCTCGAGTCATGGGCATTATGAGACACACCCAAGAACCAGTCCTGAAGCTGAAAGTTCAATTTCATATCAAGGTCAGAGGTGAAAATATTTGTCAAGGGGATATATTGTACTCTAGTTTTTGCATTTCAAGCCCATTTGTCCATTTATGCAATTCATTTCGTCAGTTAAAACATTGTACTGTGTCAAAGCACCACCACTGCAAACCTCTTCATCTTAGTCCAGTGCTATGTGGGGGTATTAATCACCTTTAGTGATAGCTCTAGTTTATGCCAGACGAAGTTTGACATTTACTGCCACTTATCTGCCACTGCAACAAGAAAGGTAACGACATCGCTGTTAGGACCATCGGTCATTTATAAAGAACATATCTTCTTTATTGGGAAGTGTTCATGCAAGAGTTCACACAGGTTTTTAGTATAGAATGTCACGAATGAATACGTTCACTAAAGCTTTTACGAAGCTGTTTGATATTGTATGATTATTATTCTAGGGACAATAGCAACTTGCGCATAAGTGTTGCAACTGAATTTTTACTGCATCAAGTGTTGTTAAGAATTTGGAATCAGCAGACATATTCATGTGTATACCTGGTGTTTGATCAAAATTATTTTTTACTATAAAATTAATCTTTGATACGTTTTAGTATATCATATACATGTAGCTGTGCACGCAAGATTGCTAAGGCCTTCATAATATTGAGACACACTGTATTAGATCCTGGGAACTGACATCATGCTGGCGATGTACATTAAAAAGCATACCCGAAACACGATCAATTGAGTTGAATCTCCTTTGAGATTATATATTTCTCTAGGTGAATCGAGTCGTCTGCTATGTCCTCCGGAGTATTGTACGTGTCAGTGATTTCACAATGTTAGCAATGACATATGTCGGCTATTGTCAAAACACTACCGAAACCCG